>JASTWL010001250.1:0-46604 GCA_035220575.1 Temnothorax rugatulus
ATTAAGAATAAGCTTACATTAACGAGAACATAAAAACCATAACACAGCATACGATTGGGAAAAAAAATAGATATCGCGACGCGGTGTATAGAAACGAAATAGATATCGTGACGCGAGTCAGAGGTCAATCGCATATGATCTTAGATTTTGCATCTTTATAAAATACGCGTCAAATTTACATTAAAGAACTATAACACGGCTGTCTTCTTTATCCATGAGTTATGCGAACTGTCCATTCCCAACCACTT
This sequence comes from Temnothorax rugatulus, assembly GCA_035220575.1. NCBI lineage: Eukaryota > Metazoa > Arthropoda > Insecta > Hymenoptera > Formicidae > Temnothorax > Temnothorax rugatulus. The sequence continues at coordinate 249 of JASTWL010001250.1, forward strand.
ACATATACTTCATTGCCTCGTCTGCGCAACACTTTCTCCACGAGATAGACGTCGGGGTCGGAAACTCGCAGCAACTCGTGCTCGTAAAATCCTCCGGCTATCGGTTCACCGCGGTAGTCTTTCAACAGATACGTCACAGGATTGGTACGTTGTATTTTGGCGACACGAAAGATCTTGGTAGTCCAGTTGGGGGTGTAACCTTTCTCGAACAGCGTCTTGAATTTGCTCACGCGCACCGGATCGTTCATCCTGAATCTACCCGGAGCGGCGATCTTCGCGCGACTGTACACCGTGGACAGGAGTCTCTTGGCAACAGCGGGCGTCACGTCCGCCGGTCGCATTCCGATCGTTCTATGCCTGCGATGGTTGTAATTCGACAACAGACGCGGCAGCTCGTCGACCCACGCGTACGAGCCGTTGAGCGTGAAAAGTTTCCACATGTCGTTCTTCAGCGTGCGATTGAATCTCTCCACCACCGACGCCTTCATCACCGAGTACGTCGAGTAGTGATTTATGTCGCGTTCTCTCATAATCCCTCGCACGTTGGCGTTGTAGAACTCCTTTCCCTTATCCGTTTGCAGATTTCTCGGATATCGCGCGTCCTCGCGAAATATCCTCGACAGGGCCGCGGCTACCGCGCTTCCGCTTTTGCTCTTGAGCGGTAACGCCCACGCGTACTTGCTCAATACATCAATAACCGTTAGTATGTAGTAGTAACCCTTGTTGTGTCGCGCGTAGGGACGCATCTCAACTACGTCAGCCTGCCACAGATCGTCGTAACCACGCACCACGACGCGACGTCGCGGGAAGTTTCTCCGCGCCGGTGCGTGCAGCTCCTCCACGAGTCTCCGCTTCTCGGCGCTCATCGTTGCGCGCGTGTCTTCCACTCTCGACTGCGCGCAAAAAAGACGGCTCATGCACCTCCTTATTGACGTTCCTCCCTGTTACTGCGAATGTCCGCTTTCGCTATCGCTATCTCTCTCGCGAGCGATTCCTTCGTCACCATCACTCTTTCAATCTCGCGAAATTTGGACAGAAAATCGTTCAGCGCGATTCTCAGTCCGCTCATGACGCCGTTCGTCTTATTCGCGTCGTTTCTCAAAGAATTCGTCTTGCTCGTCGTTTCTTCGATGGCTTTCTGCGCGCCGAGTATCTGCTCCGTGTGTGTGGACTTGGATTTTTCTAAATTCTGTATCTGTTTTTCCATCTCCTTGAATTTAGCCAGAAACTCGTTCATCACGATTCTCAGTCCGCTCATGACACCGTTCGTCTTATTCGCGTCATTTTTCAAAGAATTCGTCTCGTTCGTAGTCTCTCCGATGGCCTTCTGCGCGTCTAGTATCGCAGTTCTGAGTCCATTCACGTCGCCGTTTATCCTATTCACCTCGCTTTCCACCGTTGACAACGACTTATTTGTTTTTTCGTAAAACGACTCGATCTCTTTTCCCGATTCTCGAAGCGCGCGTTCGACGTAACTCTTGTTCGTTGCGTCGCTGTCGATCTCCGGCGCGGCTAGACGTCGTAGCTTGCGCTCCCTCGCGTCGTAGGAATCCTCGTTCAAGCAGAGCGCACTGTCTCGCACGTAGTTTCTCAGAGAGTCGATCGATGATCGCGATCTTTCCGTTGCGAATCCACCGCCGTCGCCGCGTTTCCTCAGAGACATTCCGAATTTGTTCACCGACATTGCGCCGATCTCGTCGAGAATCGCACTGCCGTCGCGACCGATGGAACGGTTCAATTTATATAATAAGACCGATCTCGCGAAGCTCCTCGATTATCGATTGAATCTCGTTACCGTGCGCGTCGTTGCCCGCTCGACGAGAGGCCTCGAGCAATCGAAGACGATCCACCAATTCATTAGAGTCGTCCCAATAAACGTAATCTATTGCATTGTTGTTTAATTTCATAATCGGCGGTAATCTGGTTACGCCAGCGCCCTTTCTATTACTGCCGATTCTCTCGCGCGATATCAACGGACCGACGATGTTCCTGTATTTACGCCCTCTGTTACCCATGATGGGATTAAGGGCACCGTAACTGCGTCTGTAAGCGTTTGTCGCCAACAGTATACTTTTGTATTTTTGCAAGTCATCCTGGGTGTAAATTGTTTTATCGGGAACCTCTTGAAGATTAATTCATACAAGCCGGGCGTGCCCGCGTATTCTCACCCCGTCCACGATCATGGAATCGTCCGTGTTCACGTCGAACCGTTTGTCACCGAGCATCGTGCTGTCAAACCCTATGTACACACCGTAAACGTAATCCATTTCGTTTTTCGGGTCCCCGCTTAGAAGAGCACCCATGTATCTTTGTCCCAACGGGCCCAATTTACTGTGCAGTTCCTCGTGGCCCTGCGGCGTTCGTGGAACGTCCCTCACGGACGTTTCGAGGGAGGGCAACGGCGACGGGTGCGTCTCGAAAACTTCCTCCTCATCCATCCGCTCGTACGGTGATAATTTTCGCGGTTCCAGAGGCGTGGAGTGGATCGCGGGCATCTCCGACTCGGCGCTCGTTTGTGTTTTTCTCTTCTTAGGTCTCAATATCATCCGTCGCGTGAATTTTCCGTCGTCGTCATCGTCGTCGTCGTCACCTTCGCTATCCTCGCGTTTCCTTTTAACGATTCCTTTCGTCGTCGTCGCATTGTCGTTCTTGGATTCGCCTCTTTCGACGTGTTCGACGATTTGTTTCAACGGGTCGACGATCGGTTTGAATCGTCTCTCGAGAGCGATCTCGTTTTCCATACTGCCAGTTTTCAACGCTCTGTATTTTCTGCGTATCGACGCGCGCGTTTTAGCGATCTGTCGCGCAGTCTTCTCTCGTTCGGCGGTGTCCCTCGCGTCGCTCATCGCTCTCGGAACGTTCGACAGCTACTGATCGCTCTACAGTACGGCGAAGTCGTTGAATCCCCGTCTGTATCTGCCGTTTTGTAGCGCGCTGTCCTTGTCTATCACCACGAAACCGTACCTGCGCCGCCAACACTCGCGACACAACGCGCAGAAATCTTCGTACTGCATATCGGGGCTCACGTGATCGTCGTACACGTGTCTCAGATTAGTCCCGTCTTGCCTAAACAGAATCAGCAGATTCGCGTTGTCGCGTATCAGATGTTTAGGTATCTTAGCGTACGTTTGACAGAGATAGAAACAATCGATATTCGAATGTCGACCCATGGCGAAGTATTCCCTGATTGCGTCCTGTTTGTCGCAGGCCACATTGTCGAACACGAATATCGAATCGGGGAGCGCCTCGCTCGGCGGCACGACGTCGCGATTATTGGAGAACGCGCGATAACCAATCTCGTCCATCGATTCGAACAGTCTTTCGAGGTAACGATACTTCGGCTGATGCAGAGATTTCGAGTACACGTATACGTTCTCGAAACGCAGACCGTGCTGACTTTCCAGTAGGCTTATCAACACGTTTGTCTTACCGCAGTTGGAAGGGCCGCAGATGATGCAACGTATCGCGATCGGTAAAAGAGGACCGTGTCGACGCGTTTCTTTTGACGTTAAACCCGACGTCAGTCGCGTCTTGCAATCGAGATTCGACACTCCTATCGCCGACGGTTGTCTCACGAATCGCATTGTTACGCGCGTGCGCGCACACTAGCCCTATTTATACGTACGTTCGAGCGGTTTACGTCCCCAGTGACCGCGATGTTTCTCCTCCTGGCGGATAAGCGCGATATTCTCGATCTGTCCGCCGAGCAACTACATTTCGTGTCGAAGACACTTCTGCTCCGCGACTTTTCCGACTACGTCGATCGACTGTGGGACAAATTGCCCGTTCATCTGAGGACGGATCCCGACGTACGGGACTGTCGTCCGTGTTTGGAACATTACAATCGTCCGTGGCAGAGAACGCACATAGACGGTCCGCCATCGCTCATAAGGGATTGCGGCGCATGTCGCGCGCAGCGGCGCGAAGCGGCCTCCTCGGTAGAGCGATAAACGCGCTTCCCATCGAATTACACATTCCCGGTTATCAATTCTGTGGACCGGGTACTCGTCTCGCCAAGCGACTAGCGCGCGGTGATCGAGGTATCAATCCGTTGGACGAGGCGTGTCGCGAGCACGATATCGCTTACTCGCGAAGCGGCGACCTCGTCGATCGACACGTTGCCGATCGGGCGCTAGCTGAAAAGGCGCGCGAGCGTATCACGGCAAGCGGCACAACCCTTGGCGAGAGAGCCGCCGCGACCGCTGTATGGGCTGCTATGAAAGCAAAAACGAAATTGGGCATGGGCATGAGAAAGAGGAAGAGGAGAGCGGTAACGAGGAAGAAAATTCTCCCGGTGGCGAAACGCGGAGGCATTCTACCTTTTCTACCGATATTGGGAGCGCTCGGATCCCTGATCGGTGGAGCTGCTGGCGTGGCCAAGGCGGTGAACGACAGCAAGGCCGCTCGACGTCAGCTCGAGGAACTGCAACGTCACAATCGCGCATTAGAGGGTCGCGGACTGTATCTCGCGCCGTACAAACGCGGTAGCGGCGTGACGAGCAGAAAGACGAGAACGGGTAAAAAAAAAATTACCGAAAAAGACGCTGACTACTACTACTACTACGACGATGACGCTCGATTTGTCGCCGTTGGGCGTCACGACGAATGAACAATTGAATCGGTCCGCGCGCCTTTCGCGCATACCTTTCTTTAGGGGCGTGTTCATGCGCAACGCGTTACCGACGAAGGTGCGTCGCGATGAGTGCGGAATCGTGAATCTCGACAACGCGGAAGGCTCGGGTACGCACTGGGTCGCCTATGCGAAAAGGGGAAACAACGCGATCTACTTTGACAGTTTTGGAAATCTTCGACCCCCGAGGGAACTCGAGCGATATCTCGGGAGTGACGCGAATATCGTGTACAACCGTCGTTCGTATCAGACGTTTGATCAGAGCATCTGCGGTCAATTGTGTCTGCGGTTCCTCCGAGAAGTCGACTGGAAACGTCTCTGACAGAGAGAAAGGGAGAAACAATTTCGCTATGTCGCTGACTCTCTCGCTAACAGGAAGAAGCAGCGTCCTCTCGGCCAGTCATTTTCCCGCTCTGGATCTGAGCGACGGCGAATACGAAATAGGTCTCGCGAATTTTGAGACGTACAACACGATACCGAACATTGACTCCACGAACAATAGATTTTACTTTGACATCGACGACGTGATCGCTATTCCCGAAGGATCGTACGAACTGGACGCTATAGGTAGATACCTGAGAACGGGTATCCTCCGCAAGAAACGTGCAATTTCTTCGAACGGTATGAGCGAGAAGAAGAAAGACGATTACATATACGTGGACGATAACAATGACGACCACGAGAAAAGCGAACGCTCCATAATTCTGCGCGCTAACGAGAACACCATGAGAAGTGAGATCAAGTGCGCCTATAGAGTTGACTTCACCAAACCGAACAACGTTGGTTCTTTGTTAGGTTTCTCAACACGTCGCATACTAGAGCCGAACAAATGGTACGCGTCCAACGAACCGGTAAATATTATACGCGTGAACATCATTCGCGTGGAATGCAACGTCACCGCGGGAGCCTATAGCAACGGCAAGTCGGCGCACACGATACACGAATTCGCGCCGAACGTTCCACCGGGATATAAACTGTCGGAGACTCCGACGCAGATCATTTACCTTCCGGTCATCGCGCGGAGCATAACCGATTTAACGTTGCGCGTCGTGGATCAAATCGGACGATTGATCGACTTTCGCGGGGAAGAGATAACGGTTCGACTACACGTGCGACGCAGAAGATAAAAGAAAAAAATCAGGAACGGATATGTGCGTGCGTGCGTGAAAGATGCTCGTTTTGAACGATTCGTTCGCGAGAACCACATCCACCGTTGCCCCGCGACCGTCATCATTCGACGCTCCGACGAAAAGACAAAGAGAGAAGAGAAAAAACGGACTAAGCGTCGCGAACGTCGCTTTTCTGCGATCTCTGGGATTCGTCGTGAGGAACGATCATGGTCGACATCCTGAGTATCGGAGGTGAACCGATCTTCGACGATCGCATCATCAAAATCGAGACTCACACTTACAATCCATATGCCAATAGCACGTTCAGACATAACGACGAAATACGAATACCGATACAGCAGCAGGATCTGTACACTTGACCCAGCGAAAGTTTTCTGTACATCGAGGGAGTACTCTCCGACGATGGCGTTCTGGAAACGAATTCGGATACGACGATGGACAACAATTGCGTGGGATTTATGTTCGACGAGATTCGATACGAACTCAACGGCGTGGAGATCGACAGGAACAGAAACGTCGGAATAACGAGCTCGATCAAGAATTTCGTGTCGCTGTCCGCCGAGAAGAGCAAGAAGCTGCAAAATGCGGGATGGATTTTGATCGAGGATAACGGGGTACCTCGTTGGAGATTCAAAATCGGCGATTTCAATTTCTGCGTATCCCTACTAGGTTTTTGCGAGGATTACAAACGCGTGGTGATAAACGCGCGACACGAACTCATTCTGAGACGTTCCCGAAACGACGCCAATTGCATCATCACGAAACCGGAACGCTACAAGAATCCTGGGATTACTCTGTTGAAAGTGCAGTGGCGAATGCCGCACGTGGTGCTGAACGACGTCAATAAATTGTCCCTTTTACGAACATTGGAGAGCGGACGATATCTAAATATGAGCTTCCGTTCGTGGGAGCTGTACGAGTACCCGTTACTGCAGACCACGAACAAGCATTCGTGGGCCGTGAAAGCAGCGACGCAGCTTGAGAAACCGCGATACGTCATTTTCGCGCTGCAAACCGGGAAATCTAACAACTTATTGAAACACGCCTCCGAGTTCGATAACGGTAATCTCACCAACGTAAAACTGTACCTAAATTCAGATTTTTATCCCTACGACGATATGAACTTGGATTTTGAGAAACATAGAACGGCCATACTGTACGACATGTACGTGAAATTTCAAAAGTCGTATTACGGACGCGAGCGCGAGAACGCGCTCCTAACGATGGAAGAATTCGACAAATGGGGTCCGTTCGTGGTGATCGACTGTTCTCGTCAGAACGAATCTGTCAAAAGCGCCACCGTGGACATTCGCATAGAGTTCGATTGCAAACGCAATATAGATTCCAATACTACGGCCTACTGTCTAATCATTCACGATCGCGTGGTCGAGTACAATCCGCTGACCAACATAGTCCGTAAAATCGTGTAAAGGAAAGAAGAACGTAATCGCAACAAGCGAAAAAAATTCAAACAGAGTGGGGGATAGCGACTGTCCAGTGTCCGTAGAGAGACGATGTCCGTAGAGAGAGACGATGTCCGCCGAGCGCGACGTACCGATATTCGTGGATCTGCAGGGATTCGTTATCCGGGAAAAGTTCGCAGTTAAAGAAGTGGCCGTGCTCAGAAACGGAAAGGAACTCATTCACCATATATTTCGCGCGCCATTGGCGTGGGATCTCCTGACGAGAGCGGAAAAATCTCGGGCATGCTGGTTGACGGCGAATCATCATGGTTTGAAATGGAACGATGGAGAAGTCAATTACGTTCGGGCGAAAACGATCATCCAACGCACCGTGTGCGAGGGGCTGAACTGCGAGACGCTCAAGCTCGTCTACGTGAAGGGCGCTGAAAAGAAAGGATGGCTGGAGGACATTCTCGGCGACGCCGTCAGTGAATTCAACGTTAAAATTGAGTCAATGGACGTCGAATACGAGGACATCGGTCGACTGGAGACCCTCGTTGCGATCCGATCTTACCTCTGTGGACGCCACGCGAAGAACTGCGCCATGGAGAACGTGTGCAAGTTGTACGATTGGTGGGCGGAACGTCACGCGCATCTCAACACTCTGTAACGTCGCTAATGGATAAATAAATGAAACAGTTATGTTGCAGTTAACGAAAAAATTAATATATATTTTTTCCTACATTATTTTGTTTTTTCCTTAATGTAAACTTTAGCTCCCTACGATATATACAATCAACGTTTGTGGGACTAGACAGTTTAAACATTCCTGCCTTCCCACGATCGCGCGTATAAATCTAACCCATAAAACGCATTGTGTACTTTATTGGTAAAAAAGTTCCTTTTCACGACGGTATCTTGTAATGCCCCCACGGCAGAGTGTCGTACGAGTCGGAGACGACGTATCGCTTGTCGTCGTACGGACTGAGAGCGAGTTTCAACTCAGACACGGTGTGCACATCGTGCAACGTCGATCGAATACACGACTGACGCCTAGACTGCTCTATCGCGTCGTTCAGACAACACATGTAGTCGTCGAACGTTATCGTTCTAGCGACCACATTTCTCTTGATGCCCTTTATTTTCTTCGTGTCGCTCTTTCCCTCGACCTTCAAGGCGTACATCTTCGACCTCAGTCCAACGAATTCCGTCATGACCGCGCCATCGTTCTCGTCCTTCATCAAACCGGGTATCTTTTTGTTGACGCGCGGCATGTGGTACGCGTTGTTCTCGGGGTAGCCGCTCGTGTCGAATCTCGCGATATCGCGCTTCATATCCTCGTACGCGTCGTCGCACTCGAGAAAATATATGAGACTGTCGGTGTCCGTGTACATTATCTTACATCTTTCGCGATACAGCGGCACCATGTAGTCGTAATGAAAATCGTAGACGCGCGTCTTTGATATCTCGAGAATGCACATACCGACGTAGATGGGTTTGTTCAACTTCACCATGAGCTTGCGCAACTCAACGGCCATCAGATCCTCCGCGAAAACGCTTCGACTGTGAAAATTCGGTTTCGCGATCATCGCCTCCGCGCCGTATCTCCCATCCCAACGCGTCACGAGACGCACGTCGACGTGATCTCGCACGTTTTCCATTGTCTTTCCGAAGACCGCGTTGTTCATTAATTTATACATTTCTCTTTCGAAATCGTTGTTAGCGCGTGTTCTGAATCCCGTATTTAGCTCTATGTATCCGCGAAGCCACGGAGATTGCGCGAATCGCAGAGCGCGATGAATCCTCGTGACGCGCATTCCGTATCGCACGCATTGCTGCAGATTACGGTAGTGCAGCACGTAGCGCGACTTGTCGCGCAGAGTGGCGAGGAGTTTATCGCACCGTTTTCCAGGAGGCTTATCGTGCATTGGACAAAACGGAAGGTCAGCGTGAGCGTCGTGGAGTTCATGCGGATATGCAAGGTCGACCTCTAAAATGTAACCGATAGCTGAGTCCAATGTCACGGACATTACGTTGAGACTCTCCACGTCATCGACCCATTGAAACTTCGCGTACGGCAATGGCTCGCACATCGCCCAACCGTACAAGTTGTTAACGTCAAAGTACATGAGATACGTCGACGGTTGCGAAGAGTCGCGTGATCGCATGTATTTGTTGTTGGCTCGCGCGTACCTGTTGGAGCATTGACTCAGACCGCCGCGTATACCGCGCTCCACGAACATTACCATGTCGATATCGGTGAGCAATTCGAATCGCACCCCCGTGTACTTCAACATCGTGTCCCACGTGTAGCCCGGTAGGGTGTAGTAATGCGCGGGATCCAGTCCGTAAGTGTCGATACAGGAATCGCGAAAATTTTCAAAAATATCCGCCAGGAGAAGCACGTCCGTTTTAAGATAAAGATTGCTGTACTCGCCGAGATTTTCCACGCGAAAACAACGCCAGACATTCCGCGCGTGCTCGTAATCGCTCTCGGTCGCGGTCTCGCCGATCAACGAACTATAAAAAGCCTCGCGCGGTGGTAATTTCGTCACCAGCAACTTATCGAAGCCGTCGACGTACTCGTACGGAAATACGCCTTTACGCGTGAGCAGATTGAAATCGCTTTCGCTCAGTTCTGAAAATTCTGAACGCATGATCCTCAGCTTGTTCCTATCGAGATACGACGCCAATTTCTCGAGACTGGTGCTGAGAAATTTGAACGAATCCACGAATCGCAACTTCGTACAGTTTCCCCAGTTAACGCCCGCCCTCACATTCTTCGTGAACGATATGTACGTCTCTTTGGTGAGCGGTAATAAATCGACGCTACCCTCGAAGCTGTTAGCTATATCCTTAATAATAAAGTGGGCATCGTAACCGGACAAATTGTGAAAGAACACAGGAATAACGTACGAGTCTCTATAATTTAGATTGCAACGCGGATGCGCGGGACCTCTATAACGTCCGGTCAAGTGACAGTGATCGCGCACGCGTTGACCTTCCGATTCGAACGGTCTCTCGCATATGTGACAGTTCGTCGCGATCCAAAAATTTCGTGTCTCGTCCAGCGTGAGCTCCGCCATGGTCACGTTCGTCATGAGTATCTCCTTCGCACGATGCGCGATAACGTTTAGCTCGTTGACGAACCACGACACACAGTCCTCGCCGCGATGAAATCTGTACGTTGACGCAATCTCATCACTGTACGCGCTGCACAAGTAGTATCCCACGCTGAACGCTCTGTGATGCTGATAGGCGTATCTCTGGACATTATTACCGCGTATCTCTTCTCTCTCCAACAAGCATTCTAGATCGGCGTACACCACGAAGGGAAGTCGAGTCTTCCTACTGTGATCGCGAAAAAAGAGCAACTTGTCGTCGTCGTTCGGAAGAACGATAGCGCAGTCGTTCATCTTTCCACAGTCGACGCTGTGAACGGACAATTTCTCGCTCGAGCAAAAGTAGTGTAGGCATCTGAAAAAAATATGCATGATTTTTAGTCCGCAAACATCTGATTCGGGGAACTCCTTTTTTATACCTACCGATCGCATATGTATTTCATGTTCTTGCTCCTGTTTAACTGAGACCCCACCTAACCTAACCTTGCAACCGCACACTCAGTATGCGACGCCTAAGTACCGGCGAAGCGACGGCTTTCCAATTTTAGGTCGAGAAGGGGCCGACCGGAGGCGGAGCTGACCAGCAGTGGAGGCGACACGGCCGGCGAGCCGGTAATTAGAGGATAGTACCGGACAGTGCGAGTCCGAAGGGCCCTTATGGCCAGCGTTGTCTTAGGAGATAAGGTTACGTGCCCGCGAGACGGGAGTCATTATTGGTACAAAAATAAAAACATTTAGCATCCACACACATACTCCCAAAGTGCAATCCACCTAATACTCGAGCAGTTGTGACGTGAACGAACGGATACCGCGCGGCAAGAATAAGGTCGATACGAAAGACTGCGCGGACGCCGCGTTCGGAAGACTTCCGGGGATGCCCACGGGGGGCACCCACGCGAGCGCGTGCATTTCCGGCCGTCAGAGGCAAAGTTCGTGAGTAAGGGTCTTCTCAGACCCATGTGGACGATCGGCGTGAGTACCCGGATTCGCGTAAACGCCGGATACGGTAGACAGAGCGCCGGCAAATACATTCCCGGCGACAGGATCACGTTCCGACCGTCAGGAACAAAGTTAGCGAGCCGGGGTCTTCTCAGACCCATGTGTACGATCGGTGCAAGTACCCGAATTCGCGTAAACGCCGGATACGATAGAGGAGGCGCCGGCAAGCACATTCGTAGCGAAAGAATCGCGTTCCGACCGTCAGGAACAAAGTTAGCGAGTCAGGGTCTTCTGAGACCCATGTGTACGATCGGTGCAAGTACCCGAATTCGCGTAAACGCCGGATACGATAGAGGAGGCGCCGGCAAGCACATTCGTAGCGAAAAAGGCGCGTTCTGACCGTCAGGAACGAAGTTACAGGGGCAGGGTCTCTGTAGACCCATGTGGACGAACGACGTAAGTGCCCAAATACGGGAAAACGTCAGATAGAATACAGAGCGAGTCCGCGAAGCCATACGCAGCGAGAAAACCGCGTTCCGACAGCCAGGAACCGAGTTCCCGGAACAGGGTCTTTTCAGACCCAGGTATGCGAACGGTGTGAGTACCCGATTTCGCGAAAACGTCGGATGGGATGCATAGCGATTCCGCGAGACCATACGTAGCGAGAAAATCGTGTTCCGACCGACAGGAACAAAGTTCCCGGAACAGGGTCGTTTCAGACCCATGTGGGCGAGCGGTGTGAGTACCCGATTTCGCGAAAACGGCGGATACGGTAATAAGGGGATCCGCCGACATCCGTAGCGATAGAAGTGCCGCGCTCCGACAGCGATTAGCGGAGTTGACGGAGCGGGGTACTCAGAGACCCATGCGTGCGAACCGCGTTGCCATTCCCACAAGGGACGGCGGGGGAAGGGCAACACGGTAACGATTAGCGAAGGAACGACGCGCGAACCTTCGAGAAACTGCCGGGGATCGAAACGTCGAGAATTGTAACACGCGGAGCGCGCGTGAACGTGTGCGCGTAAACAACATAAAAACTCGCGCAAGAAAAGAGAAAGTTGGCACGGCCCGGCACGGAATGTTACTGCGACGCAGTAAGGGCCGATGGAAGGGGAAGCGATCCCGAGGTGGGAGCGTCGAGGGAGCGCGAGGACTCGAGGCAGTCTCTCGGATACCGTGGTAGCGAACACTCGTTTTCGACTTACACCGTATAATACAATCGCGGTCATTGTGTCTCGCGAATACGAAGTCGGAACGATTCAATAGTTATACACGGTATAATACAACCGCGAACGCCCGCGTACCATCGCGTAAAATCTACTCGCGATACGAAAGCGAGCGGTAATTAATTACCACGCGTCACGACGCATTAAGCACGAGGGTGCGGAGCATTGTAACACGCAACAGCGTAACCGAGCACGAGTGTGTGTGCGAATATTGTAAAGTGAAGAAGTGCAGCTATCTGAAATAAAGATAAGTTGTTAAAATATACGCAGTGTCAAGTAAATACTTACCTGCTACGTACCTTGTCCTTCGAGAACGATCCATCGGGTGTCCCACGTACTTCCGGTATGCGACGAAGCGAGGATCCGGAATAGTCGGCGGCGGTGAAGATCCTTCCGAGACAAGAAGCTGAAAATAAGTTTCGATTAATTACGCGTACTAATTACCTAACTTACCTGTGACGCCGGCGGAGTCCAGCGTTGTCCCACGTTGTCCTGGTATGCGGTGAAGCGAGGATCCGGGGCAGCAGGCAGCGGCAGCGGGGCATCCCAGGCGGCGACCTGAAACAGAAGGGGGGTTAATTAAGTGCAATTAGCGTATCGAAATAGGAACGCAGAATACCTTCTCGGTTGATACAGGCGAAACCGAGTGGCGACCGGGTGATAGGAAGATAATTCGTGTGTCCCACAGTCCCGGAGGGTAACGTCCGGTTACAACCTAACCTAACTTAATCGGGATAGATTCCTTATCAACGCGAAATGACCGACGTTCGAGGTGTTTCGCGAATCTTGCAGATACAACAGATTGACGTGACTGTCCTTCTTATCGTCGGTTAACCGCAAAGGGACGATCTCGTTCCGTTCCCTCCGCCAAGTAGTAAAAACGTTGACGGACACGTTGTTGAGTCGTTCGAACCTTGAAATTTGTTTCAGAGTCATAGGAAACTCGATTCCATCGAGATTCAATTGCGTCGAATAGTGAGGATACGAACTACACCTGTCCGTGTTTCTTTGAACGGGATACAGAGCGGAGATTATCGCCCACGCGAAACACGCGTTGTCCGTCGAACGCACGTTGATCACCGCTCTCTTCAGCTTTATCCATCGCGGTATTTCCACCAAACATCCAGCGTGCAAGGGATTACACTTGTTCACGTTCACCATCAAGTTCAATATACGCGACAATGCCCAGCCACTGTCGCGTTCCTGAAACTCCTCCAGAACCGTCAGAGTGCCGTCGATCACGTATCTGTCGTACCACTCTCGCAAATCGGACGTGGGAAAGAGCTGACGATTTCTCGTGGCGATACTTTTGACGGCAGTTTGAGCTCCCGCGACGAACTCACCGTTGAAAATTGTGTTAACCTTCAAACACGGGTGTCTCTCGTGATTGACGCGCACTTGTTCGAGCACAGTGTCCCTCGCGTCCTCGAGAAATAGTCGAGGATCAACGTGATTCGAATTTATCACCGCACCGGTCAGTACGCGACTGTTGAAAGCCGTCTCGATCTCCGTCCACAAAAATCCTCTGCTCGGACCGGCACCTACCTGCACGAAACGTTGACGCAGAGCGTTTCTCGCTTCTTCCAATCGCGCCACTCGAGCGACAAGAGAGTTCAACGTTCCGGTGTGCGTCGTCCGAGGTTTTTCTCGACATCTCTCCCGCAGAGACGCAAGACTCTCGTCGCACCGTCGTTCCCAATCGCGATACGCGTCCAACGAGTCGACGCCCGTTGCGAGTTCGATGAGATCGCGATCCTCCTCCTGCATTTTTTTTTCTTTTTTCGACAACTCAAGAATGCTTCGACGCGTAAGGACAAGTGGTGAGCCACATCGTCCAACCTTCGCTGTCCACAGGTAAATCGAATTTAACTCTTTGACGAATTTTCTCGACAGAATTTTCTCTCCGATTCCCCTTCGAAAACTTCCTTGGAACTCCACGCAGGTAAGAATTCGCTCTGACGGTGTGAGCCACTACAGTCTTCATCCACATTTCCTCACGCGGAGATCGAAAACCGATCTCTCTTCTCAAACTATACGTGGCCAGATTCCATCGTTTCTCCTCCTTAATCGTGATGACTTCGACCAATTCAACGCTGTCCGTGTCGGACGACGACAACGACTCGCTGCAACGTAGATCGTCAGATGATAAAGAATCGTCGGACGGAATTTCGAGATCGAAGGAGACCTGATCCATCGTCGCGTTGAGACAGTATTGCAAATGAATACGATAAGATTGTTACTTTCCACCATGCACATTGCAGAATCAACTGACTCGCATCGCGATATCTATTTCCGATCGTATACAATCGATCTCTGACCCGCATCGCGATATCAATTTGCGCTTACATTTTTACAGACTGATCTCGCGCCCGCGTCGCACGGAGTCAAAAGGGCGACAGTTTGAAAACAACAAACAGCGTTATAATGAGTCATCACGCGCGACTACCAAGATCGGATCACGAAATCAACGACGGCGGATGTACAGGGTCGATAGGGCGGCAGATAACAGCGTCGCATAACTGCAACGCGAAAGAGACGATGCTTTTGCGGAATAAAATATCGACTGGCGGACATTGAAATTGTTTTCGTCCGCAAGACGAACGATCGATTATTACGATGAGGAAAGAAAAAAATAATGCGCGCGCTTTCGCTTCGCGCGACTTAAATTTTGCGACGAGGCGAGAACCGGGCGAAAGATCGACGACGACGACGATCGATTTTCGTGGGTCGATTACGTCGAACCACCCCGCCCCGCCCCGCCGTCCTAAACGCGCAAAATAACTTTGAAAACAACAAACAGCGTCGGACGAGAAGGACTCACCAAGGATAATGAGTCATCGCGCGCGACTACCAAGGTTGGATCACGAAATCAACGACGGCGGATGTACAGGGTCGATAGGGCGGCAGATAACAGCGTGACTGGCGGACATTGAAATTGTTTTCGTCCGCAAGATTATTGCGACGAGGAAGGAAAAAAATAATGCGCGCGCTTTCGCTTCGCGCGACTTAAATTTTGCGACGAGGCGAGGACCGGGCGAAAGATCGACGACGACGACGATCGATTTTCGTGGGTCGATTACGTCGAACCACCCCGCCCCGCCCCGCCGTCCTCTCACCCACGACGACGACGATCGATTTTCGTGGGTCGATTACGTCGAACCACCCCGCCCCGCCCCGCCGTCCTCTCACCCACCGCTTACGACAGCTTGCACCCCGCCCCGCCCCGCCGTCCTCTCACCCACCGCGACCCCACTACGGCGCCTTACTTCCCGCCCGGCCCCCGACATCCTCTCGGATGAAGTTGAAACCCCTATAGTATACCTACTACCGCCGCTCCGAGCGCCCCCACACCGACCGTCGGTAACGCGGGACCGCGCTCCCCCACCCCCGACCCCCCTCGAAACCGCCCGGGCCCGGAGTGACTTTGGGGGGGTTCCCCCACTCTGACTCCCCTAGGGAGTGCCTACGGAATTTTCGTCCTACAAGGTCTTGCAAATACTAATAAATTGCCTAGTGACTTTTCCCCCCGCATGTCCCCCCCTCCGATGAACCGTTACACCTTCCCTTGCCCCCCTCGCCCATCTCTTACGGCGTCCCCCCGCGGCCGCGCGGCTCCCCCCGACCCCCTCGAAAGTACCCGGGTGCAGAAGTAGCTATTCTCTAACTACTGACATGAGATGCTTATATATAAGCATCAAGATTATTAACGTCTTGACGACGAGGACCAAAACCAATGGTCGAATCGTCACGATAATTATTTGCCAATTGCAGTCGATGAAATGAACGTTTAATGTTTATTATATCATTGGCGAATTATATGTATTTTCGTTTTATATTTTGTACACTCTACATACAATAAATATTGATTCACATGCTCTGGACATTTATACGACTTTTTTCATCATTCAAAGGCTTGCGTTTCGAACATGATCTTTTGCGTTTCAAACATGCCTTAGTAGATGCGGAAACTGACACATTTTCTTTGCTGACCTTTGCAGCTTTTACTGGAAGAGTCTTCTCTTTAGCAGAAATATTGCTTTTCTTTGGCTCGTCTTTGGAGTAGGTAAGTTTAGAAGCTTTCCTCCTTTCCCTAGTTTGCTTTTGTTCAATATTATTGTTCTTACTGTCCTGCTTCGTAATGAAATACATTCGAGTGAGAAGATAAAACCGCATGACACCGTCAGTCAGCAGCCGCTTGTGTTTGTCACATCCAACGAGCGTTATTGGTGGAAGTTCATCGACAGCTTTCGTGACGCTGAATAAAGTGTTTTCATTCAGTTCTTCGGAGCTCACTGTTTCGACAGTTGCTTTCTCCAGTATGGAAAGGAGTTCTTCTAATTTCCGCAATGGATGTTTGAGATTCCCTCTCGATTTTATATCGATCAATTTATGATTTTCCGGAATCGCCTCAGAAGCCGGCAACTCCAAACTTTGCAGGCAATCCTGACAGACAACACGGTTCCCTTCCTCATTAAATATCGCAAATCGAGTGCCTTTCCTTGTCACGTACAGTGACGAGCATAAATGAGTTCCGTTACCCGGTGAGCTACGGTGCAGAGCGGTGCAGATGAGCGCGCTACCTCTAGGTCGATTACCGACCTACTTACAGTCACGGTCGATAAAAGGTTCAAATACAGAACCGCGAACGCGTAAAAATGGTCAGTCACGCTGTATTGCTCGCGCGTGCATTTGATTAAAAGAACATTTTTAATACAATTTGATACACACAATTAATATTTATTACATACAATATAACAATCATAGGTGATTATGTAATTATAATTGTATTATGCATCTGCAACTATTATTCCACCGACTAAGTATGTGTTTACTGGAATAATATAATTATAGATAATATGATAATTATAATTACAACATAATTACCTATAATTATTCTATTGTATATGAAAAATTGTTTCGCGATATTTTATCATTTTTACGATGTCGTATTATTTTCAGTATCTTATTTATAAGTAGGGGAGACCGGGGCTATCTGTCTACGGGGGCTATGTGTCCACAGTACTGCTATCTCAAGTTTCAAGAGACAGATGTCTTTACTATTGTAACAAGTAGTTGAAAAATACCCTACGTAAGATATTTAAATGTTGTTTGTTTTCTTGCGATGCCTCTCCCAGACGCTATATACGTTAAAAGAAAAGCGAAAACAATTATTCACATTTTTCGACGGTCGAAAAATTTGCTGTGCGACAGTAGTTTAACTCAAATTAAAGTAAGCAATTCATAATATTATCAGTTAATATATATAGTTGTCAGGTGTGAGAAGCGTCAAATCTTAAATCCGCATTATCTAAAATTGGCAACATGTTAAAGACTGAAAAACATGGTCGGGGCTATCTGTCCTATTTTTGATGGGGCAATGTGTCCACACTTTAATGACGAATTGTTCTTTTATAAATAGATAATGGTGCGTAACTACAAAAGAAAGACTTTCCTTAAGACAGATAACGTAGACATATCTAATAAAATTATATTTAGAGCGATTAAAAAAGTAAAAATTGAGCGAGAATCTTTTCGTAAAAACAGCGTTAGACTTTGAAATAAATGTTCGGGCTTTCACTCGCTACTGTAAAAAAGTGACCTACGAGCAACTATTTGATCCTGCGATTCAAGAATCGTCACCAAATTTTTATTTTAAAAATACTTACACATCAAGTTAAATATATGAGTTTGTCTTAAATTATTGAGTATTTTCTATATCAAACGCTGCCGAGGACAGTAAAGGCCCCAAATAAAAAAAAGATTAAAGAATTGAGGGGACAAAAGAAACTCATCACATTGATTTTGCAACAGACTCAAAATCAGTTTAACGCCGTATATAAAGAAAAGTCAGCTCTACGCAGGAAACTTGTCAAAAAATCTACACAAAGTGCTTACTACTTCTCTGACTCCAACGACTAGGCGGTTTTTTCAATATTATATATTAATAATAAATAATATTATAAATAAGTATAAAAATTAATATAAATAATGTGTTTTGTATTATGTGGACAGATAGCCCCTCGAATGTGGACAGATAGCCCCGCATATGGGGCTATCTGTCTACGCTTGACTTGTCCACTTAAAAAATTCGCCTCTTTAAAATGTTAAAAGATGAATGATTCTAATTATGTTTTTTTTTTTTTTTTTAATAGCAAGGTTGAAAGGTTATACCATTAAAATTTTAGCCAAATATCTTTATTAGTTTTTTAGTAAACTTGAAATAAGCGTAAAGTGTGGACACATAGCCCCGGTCTCCCCTAAATAAAATATTAAAATTAAAAGCTAAGTAATGTTACGGCCGATATTCCGAGCAATATTAGGGTATTAATAAAAAGCTATATATACATTTTGAATTATAATTATCGAGTCAACGTTTCGACCTACTTGGTCTTTCTCAGGGCATTACATTCAAACTTACAAGTAATATAAATAAAAATAATTATAACTGTTAGAGTTCACATTATCAACACTGAAAATTATAGTCATCGCCGATGGAACGATTACGACACGCAAAAGAAATAAAGTCAAAGCCAACTTCGAATTAAACGCCGTCACAGGCCACATAATTACAATAATTGTTACCGATTACAATAAATCCTGATCTGAGTTGCAGCTGACGGAGATGCTAATTTCGTGCATTTTCTGTATATTTTAAAAGGGGCAGTCCTCTGTATGATCCTGGTATCAGCCATGCTCAACGTCGGAAATTGTCATGTCCAATATTAAATGGAAGTAGAGATCGGTTTTGCGTCAAGAACCTTTTAAAATATAAAGAAAATGCACGAAATTAGCATCTCCGTCAACTGCAACTCAGATCAGGATTTATTGCAATAGGTAACAATTATTGTAATTATGTGACCTGTGACGGCGTTTAATTCGATGTTGGCTTTCACCTTATTTCTTTTGCGTGTCGTAATCGTTCATCGGCGATGACTATAATTTTCAGTGTTGACAATGTGAACTCTAACAATTTTTATTATTTTTATTTATATTACTTGTAAGTTTGAATGTAATGCCCTGAGGAAGACCAAGTAGGTCGAAACGTTGGCTCGATAATTACAATTCAAAATGTATATATAGCTTTTTATTAATACCCTAATTAATTAATATTGCTCGGAATATCGGCCGTAACATTACTTAGCTTTTGCTTTCGACGAGCGATAACACGTCCTATTTTTTTGTATTAAAGTTAAAGTAGGTAAATTAAGGATTAATCGGATACGAAATCTATTTTGTAATATTTTATGAATTCCTAGATTCTTCTAATTTGAACATTAAGTTTATAATGCGATTTTTATCCATTTTTGCTTTTTACAAAATGTCTTTCCTAACATTGAAATATCTTCTTATATAAGAAGAAAATATTTTTATGTAAGTGATGGTTTCTCGTGTTTACGGCAATTGGAATTATTTTCTGCGAAAGAGAAGCCATTTTTTATGTGCTATAAATTGTGAAGAAACATATAAAGTCTGCGATATTATCACGTAGCTGTTAACCATTATTTTCACAAATATTACATTATTTTTATTATCTTTTTTATACAAAAAATTAAGGATTAAACGGATAGAAAGATATTCGTAACATGATATATGTTGTCGAGATGTTTCGAGTTTCGAGATGTTCCTTGTCTTAATATTTGGTGGTTCTGAAAAGAACCGATTGTTTTGCTTGGCCCTGGAGCGAATTTTAATAATTCGTCCAGTAACCATCTCTCTCGATCACCTGATGCAGTCGTCGATCGATGGACTGACGAAGCTTGGTGAAGAACTCAGGTTCGGCCCGAAGCGCTTCCCATGCATTCCTCGCATGCTCAATAGAGCTTCTCTAGTTCTCTCATGACCAGGATCCCACGAATTCACAATTTTAGCCCATACGTTTTCTATTAAATTGAGATTAGAGATCAAGTTGGCCAATCAAGAACCACGATCTCTGGATGTTGTGCGAACCACCAAACAATGTGGGCAGTGTGAACGGCAGAATTGTCCTGAACTAATCGAATTATCTGCGCATCTTTGCCTCAGTCAGCATTTTGTCGGACGCTGGGTGCATAACGTTTTCCAAAATATCAGCGTATTCCGCAGCATTCATATGTGCCGACGTTTGAATTATTCACCTGAAGATATGCACTCATCCACCCCCACATTGCACAAGTGATGCGCCCATTCGTCTTGAGGAAGAATCGGATCAAACTCTGTGATCATCGTGAGCATAATCGCGACCACGGAAAACAACTGTAGAAGAAAATACTTTTTAGTCAACCAGATAGTGACATCCTTTTCTTCCGCAAATGCCATTAACGTTGGAGCGCAAAAGCTCGCGATTTTCGCGACGACGTTTACATGAAGCGCATTTTTCGTGCAGCACGACGACAGTGAACATGGGCTTCACGTAAAGTCGTCGTGCTGTCGATCGAGAAATCGCTAACTCCAACAGCTAATGACATCTGCCGGAAGAATGGGATGTCACTACCTGGACAGACGAAAAAGTCTTTTCTTCTGCAGTTGATCGGTGTCTGCGATTTGCTCACGATGATCACAGGTTTGATCCGAGGTTCTTCCCATGCACGAATCCATTTTCTTGCCGTCTTATGCAATGTGGAATTGTGATGCATATGGTCCAGGTGATTTTCAAACGTCGGCCACAAATGAATGCTGCGGAATACATTGATATTTTGGAAAACGTTATGCTTCCCAGTCGCAAGTAAATTCCCACAGAAGATGTGCCGATAATTCGATTAGTTCATTTGACAATTCTCGCCGTTCAGCACTGCCCACATTGTACGAAGGTGGTTCGCACAACATCCAGAGATTGTGGTTCTTGATTGGCCAGCTAAATCTCCGGATCTCAATTTAATAGAAACGTATGGGCTAAAATTGTGAATTCGTGGGATCTGTTCATGAGAGAACTAGAGAAGCTCTGTTTGAGCCTGCGAGGAATGCATGGGAAGCGCTTCGGGCCGAACCTGAGTTCTTCACCAAGCTTCGTCAGTCACGATCGACGACTGAATCAGGTGATCGAGAGAGATGGTTACTGGACGAATTATTAAAATTTGCTCCAGGGCCAAGCAAAACAATCGGTTCTTTTCAGAACCACCAAATATTAAGACAAGGAACATCTCGAAACTCGAAACATCTCGACCAACATATATCATGTTACGAATATCTTTCTATCCGTTTAATCCTTAATTTTTGTATAAAAAGATAATAAAATAATGTAATATTTGTTGAAAATAATGGTTAACAGCTACGTGATAATATCGCAGACTTTATATGTTTCTTCACAATTTATAGCACATAATAAAATGGCTTCTCTTTCGCAGAAAATAATTCCAATTGCCCGTAAACACGAGAAACCATCACTTACATATAAAATATTTTCTTCTTATATAAGAAGATATTTCAATGTTAGGAAAGACATTTTGTAAAAGCAAAAATGGAATAAAAATCGCATTATAAACTTAATGTTCAAATTAGAAGAATCTAGGAATTCATAAAATATTACAAAATAGATTTCGTATCCGATTAATCCTTAATTTACCTACTTTAACTTTAATACAAAAAATAGGACGTGTTATCGCTCGTCGAAAGCAAAGCTAAGTAATGTTACGGCCGATATTCCGAGCAATATTAATTAATTAGGGTATT
This sequence comes from Temnothorax rugatulus, assembly GCA_035220575.1. Lineage (NCBI taxonomy): Eukaryota > Metazoa > Arthropoda > Insecta > Hymenoptera > Formicidae > Temnothorax > Temnothorax rugatulus. Next base: position 22,344 of record JASTWL010001250.1, read on the forward strand.
AATAAAAAGCTATATATACATTTTGAATTGTAATTATCGAGCCAACGTTTCGACCTACTTGGTCTTCCTCAGGGCATTACATTCAAACTTACAAGTAATATAATAAAAATAATAAAAATTGTTAGAGTTCACATTGTCAACACTGAAAATTATAGTCATCGCCGATGAACGATTACGACACGCAAAAGAAATAAGGTGAAAGCCAACATCGAATTAAACGCCGTCACAGGTCACATAATTACAATAATTGTTACCTATTGCAATAAATCCTGATCTGAGTTGCAGTTGACGGAGATGCTAATTTCGTGCATTTTCTTTATATTTTAAAAGGTTCTTGACGCAAAACCGATCTCTACTTCCATTTAATATTGGACATGACAATTTCCGACGTTGAGCATGGCTGATACCAGGATCATACAGAGGACTGCCCCTTTTAAAATATACAGAAAATGCACGAAATTAGCATCTCCGTCAGCTGCAACTCAGATCAGGATTTATTGTAATCGGTAACAATTATTGTAATTATGTGGCCTGTGACGGCGTTTAATTCGAAGTTGGCTTTGACTTATTTCTTTTGCGTGTCGTAATCGTTCCATCGGCGATGACTATAATTTTCAGTGTTGATAATGTGAACTCTAACAGTTATAATTATTTTTATTTATATTACTTGTAAGTTTGAATGTATGCCCTGAGAAAGACCAAGTAGGTCGAAACGTTGACTCGATAATTATAATTCAAATGTATATATAGCTTTTTATTAATACCCTAATATTGCTCGGAATATCGGCCGTAACATTACTTAGCTTTTAATTTTAATATTTTTATTTAGGGGAGACCGGGGCTATGTGTCCACACTTTACGCTTATTTCAAGTTTACTAAAAAACTAATAAAGATATTTGGCTAAAATTTAATGGTATAACCTTTCAACCTTGCTATTAAAAAAAAAAAAAAAACATAATTAGAATCATTCATCTTTAACATTTTAAAGAGGCGAATTTTTTAAGTGGACAAGTCAAGCGTAGACAGATAGCCCCATATGCGGGGCTATCTGTCCACATTCGAGGGGCTATCTGTCCACATAATACAAAACACATTATTTATATTAATTTTTATACTTATTTATAATATTATTTATTATTAATATATAATATTGAAAAAACCGCCTAGTCGTTGGAGTCAGAGAAGTAGTAAGCACTTTGTGTAGATTTTTTGACAAGTTTCCTGCGTAGAGCTGACTTTTCTTTATATACGGCGTTAAACTGATTTTGAGTCTGTTGCAAAATCAATGTGATGAGTTTCTTTTGTCCCCTCAATTCTTTAATCTTTTTTTTATTTGGGGCCTTTACTGTCCTCGGCAGCGTTTGATATAGAAAATACTCAATAATTTAAGACAAACTCATATATTTAACTTGATGTGTAAGTATTTTTAAATAAAAATTTGGTGACGATTCTTGAATCGCAGGATCAAATAGTTGCTCGTAGGTCACTTTTTTACAGTAGCGAGTGAAAGCCCGAACATTTATTTCAAAGTCTAACGCTGTTTTTACGAAAAGATTCTCGCTCAATTTTTACTTTTTTAATCGCTCTAAATATAATTTTATTAGATATGTCTACGTTATCTGTCTTAAGGAAAGTCTTTCTTTTGTAGTTACGCACCATTATCTATTTATAAAAGAACAATTCGTCATTAAAGTGTGGACACATTGCCCCATCAAAAATAGGACAGATAGCCCCGACCATGTTTTTCAGTCTTTAACATGTTGCCAATTTTAGATAATGCGGATTTAAGATTTGACGCTTCTCACACCTGACAACTATATATATTAACTGATAATATTATGAATTGCTTACTTTAATTTGAGTTAAACTACTGTCGCACAGCAAATTTTTCGACCGTCGAAAAATGTGAATAATTGTTTTCGCTTTTCTTTTAACGTATATAGCGTCTGGGAGAGGCATCGCAAGGAAAACAAACAACATTTAAATATCTTACGTAGGGTATTTTTCAACTACTTGTTACAATAGTAAAGACATCTGTCTCTTGAAACTTGAGATAGCAGTACTGTGGACACATAGCCCCCGTAGACAGATAGCCCGGTCTCCCCTACTTATAAATAAGATACTGAAAATAATACGACATCGTAAAAATGATAAAATATCGCGAAACAATTTTTCATATACAATAGAATAATTATAGGTAATTATGTTGTAATTATAATTATCATATTATCTATAATTATATTATTCCAGTAAACACATACTTAGTCGGTGGAATAATAGTTGCAGATGCATAATACAATTATAATTACATAATCACCTATGATTGTTATATTGTATGTAATAAATATTAATTGTGTGTATCAAATTGTATTAAAAATGTTCTTTTAATCAAAATGCACGCGCGAGCAATACAGCGTGACTGACCATTTTTACGCGTTCGCGGTTCTGTATTTGAACCTTTTATCGACCGTGACTGTAAGTAGGTCGGTAATCGACCTAGAGGTAGCGCGCTCATCTGCACCGCTCTGCACCGTAGCTCACCGGGTAACGGAACTCATTTATGCTCGTCACTGTACCCTGCTACGTATGCTAATACGTATTTCGACGTACTGCATTTAAAATAGTCGTGCTCCTTTAACAGTGATGCAGCATCGTAAAGAACATCCATATTTGTTCCTCTGTCCAGGATCGTATCAATTTGAGCGTCCCATTGGTCTCTCCTTTCATTGGCATCATTCAAGTCTTTAATGCTCAACAGGACATTAATAGTATCAGCGCCCGAAATATTACTGTCTTTGGGTGGTTTGACTAACGAGTACGTTGACACAAGCCTGTACATCTGCACAAATAAGGTGCTGTCTGGATGTTCGTTTGAACCACATGAGTTTCGCATCATTCCAAAAAATCACTGCAACAGAATACATAGTTCGAGGGAATAACATTATTAATATTTTATACTGGACATAACTATCTAACTAACAACATAAAATCCTGAACCCTACAATTAATGTTAAAATTTGTTCTCGATGTCATAGTAATCGAGAACAAATTTCGAATAACCTCCTGATTTTATCCGCTTTATGAAGAGCGGTGGAAAAAATATATACTAGATTATCCTGATTCACACACACACACACACACAGCCTTGCCATCATGACGTATGCGAAACCACAGTCTTCGACAAGGTACGTACAGATTTCTAGTGCAGCTTGCAGCGAAACTTTCAATCCGTAGCACGTAGAATCGGATAAAAATTCATATCCTCTTTCAATAGCCTCTTTTTCCCAAGCTCTGATGTACTCTAAGAATTCTGTCACATCCTATATTTGTTGAGGAATGCATTAGGCTGACGTAAACAGTAAGTAAAGCATGATACAAATTCTATTTACATACCGTCCAAGCTTTGTTTCCTGGTTTCATGGCATCAATCGGAGTGCGGCTGTTCATCGCAGTGATTAAATTTTTTATCCTGCGACAGAATTTTTGCGTCCCTTTCGAATCCTTCAGATCTTCGTGATTATTCTCAAAAATTTCCATGGCATGTACTACCCCGAAGAACTGTAATTACATTGAATATTCGGAGCGTTATGAAATTGCATGCAAGATAAAAGTAAAAGATTATGCAGTTAAAGGTTGTATATTAGGTTGAATTACTCGAAATGCCATGGCCACATTCATCTTTTGATAATATTGTGGCCTCACGTGATCATCTGTCAGCTTTAAATTGGCCTTTGAATTGAAACTTTTGGGATTTTCGATTTTTAATAAAGCGTCCCAATGCCTTATTCGAACGATGCCATCCGGAGTCTAGAATCGAAGAATGAAATACTGTTTGATGACGTTTCAATGTCATCGTAGGAAGTAATTCCAGCAATGTTCATCTTACCCAAATACCATCGTGTATACGGTATTTCGTCAGAAAGTTCCGCGTATTCTTGATCAAATGGGGAAAATCGGACACGAACCAAAGACGACGAGTTGGATCGAAAATGTGCTCGACGTGCATTTTCTCTTCCGTTACTCCGAATTTTTCCCACATCGACCGATTCCAGGTCGCTCCGTCAGATGCAATGACGTCCACATACAGGCCGCATTGCTCAGTTAGAACAATGCATTCCATTAGAATTTTATGCAGTATTACTCCTGATGCACAGCCTTTGCTGAGAAAACATGCTAAAGACTGCACCCATTTTCCCAGAAAAGGCTGAAACATGAGTACTAAAGCATGGTCACCCTTTTTGCTTTTCTGATGTTCAGGAGTGTATTTTCCCAAGTTCGTGAAACCTTGGAAGCGTAAGTTTTTACGATCAAAATGTAGAGATTTTGAAAGCTTCATTTCGTCCAACAGCAGAGCACCTGTAACCATTTCATTGTAGACAGTGTGAATTTGGAAGCTCGACAAAAGAAGAAATAAGTGTTAGGCGATAATCAATTAATCACGTATACCATGCTTAGCCCTCGGGTCCATATCTTTCACTTTTTCTTTGAGAACCTCGAAAGTGGTTTTCTCGAATCCATACACACCTTTGATAGCTTTAATATATTTATTAAGCGTATCGATGCAGGGCAGACTTAGAATTTGATGAGCTCGTAGATGTTCATACGTTTTTCTGCTCTTAATACGCAAAAGCAAACACTCGAAAACCCACTCATTCGTGTAACGCATGCCTTTTGAATTCTTTACTTGCGATGCGGCTAAACATGCTTTCACTGCGAGTTTTTGATTGTCCGGTAAATGTAAAATTGCTTCCTCAACGGCATGCATCTTTGCTTCAGAACATTGCACCCTTATCGTCTCCACTTTCTTTTTCAATTTTGAAATCTGTACAGAGCATGCAATAGAATATATCATGCAACAGAGTATAGGGTAACTTCGGTATATATGCCGCACCTAAGAAAAACTTAATTTATCGAATACTATTTACTACGTTTAAGGCAAATTAATTATATCAATAAAAACTTTATGTTGTCTACTACTATAAAAAAATTAGAAATTTGAAATATTTATTCTCTGTATTTAACAAAAAGAACTTTTAGAAACTCTTGCATTTTTGCCATAAAATTAAGCTCGATATCTCAAAATTTGCGGAAATTAGAGCAATCACGTAGATTTATTTTAGACAGAAATCGGTAATCTCTTTATTATTAGCAATTTTTTAAATTGTATTATAAAATAATAAATAAAGAAACAGGCTCGTGTATATATAAACAAAAAGACAAGGTTAACGGCCAATAACGAGCAGTAAGGATGTTAAAATTCAAAAATATATATTCTTAACAATATTAATAGGACGTTTCGGCAACACCGTGCCTTCATCAGCCTAACTTAATTACATTAATAAATAATCACGAGTCATACATTTCTCCATCCAAATAAGTACGGTAATATGTTATAAAGTCACAATCGCTGTACAAACGGTATTTAGTCCGGAGATGAGTAAACGAGGATAATCTTGATATTGTTAACTGAATAAAAACGGAATCGAAACGCATTTTTGAAAAACTTGCTTAAATGTCTGAAAGGATCCATGATTTATTCCTCAGTCGACAATGGGAATGAATCGTGTCAAGTCAGCGAAGTCTGCACGTCACCATAACGAGTCAACAGTAAGAAGTTAAAAAATGCGTTTGAGCTGTAAAATTGGAAATAAACCGTAAAAAACCGTGTAAGAAACAATAAGTGTGATTGTTAAAATTATACATACTGATAATCAAGAGGAGTCTCGCTTAAATGATTTCAAGTACCGTACTGTTTCGAATCTCATGTGTGACTGTGCATTATCGCTATCTCGTAATCGACTGACAACAACGGATGTCAATCGGACAATAAATAAGTCCCTATGGATTGTTAGCAAGTTCGCTTAAAATACTAAAATAAGAACCATCAAGTAACTCACAAGGGAACTACCACAACTGTCCGGCTCCGATTTGAATTTCCTTTAAGTATGTTGTTAAACACAAAAATCCAACAGACACGTATTTTTTTATAGGGGCCCTAATTCATCTTTAGGGGGTGAAACACCCCTTCGAAAAAATCGGTTTTTCTCTTTCGGGCCGAATATCTCCGAAACTATAAGAGATAGAAAACTTTTCCAAAATGGAAATTAAATGGCTTCAAAAGTACTTTGAAATAACGATAAAATAATTTTTTTATTTCTTTTATTTTTAAATATACCCCCGCCACCAATACATTTTTTTCAAAATTTTAAAAATTTTTTATCACCAAATAAGAGGTTATTTTTTTACGAATTCAACCATATATGATTAAGTTATGTTACGATAAACCATTTTCAAGAATTAATTACAAACGCCTCCGTATATACGCTATCCATGCTCATCCGTACTATGTGCGTAAGTAATTATTGTCGAAACAATAAGATATATAAAAAATGTTGTAAGTAAAATTTTTATAGTTTTCTACATGCTTTATAATTGTATATATGTATATAATATATATTTAGGTTTTCTAAAAATGTAATAATTTTTAAAATACTCCCAGCCTTGTTATTATTTCTTTGACATTTACGTTTTTCTATAAATAAAAATTATAGACAATTTTATTCAAAATTCATTCAATTATAATAAAATTATTTTATAAAATTGAATCTTTGAGAAATGAGCAAAAAAATCACTAATATCTATGTCGCAGCGCTATACTGTATTTTTCACTCATTATACACATTACAATAATGATATTCGAAAAAATGTTTCAAACATAATGAATTCTTGCACCAAGAACATCTTACTGCAGCTATATTATCACAACCTTCGATATCACATGTTGTTGAACTGTCATACAAACTAAATTGTACTGGATTTTCAAATTCTTCTGGTCTTTCGTTCGTATAACCACTTTTAAACCACGAATATTTAAATAAGTTGTGATACCGTGGGGATGACAATTGATTATGTATCAGAGATTGCAATTTTATTATATTATTTCGTTCATGCAAATTTATATTACTTTCCAATAGTAAAACAGTATCTGAAAACCTTTTAGCAAAATTTTTCCAAATTCTAAATCCATAAACATCTAATGGTTGTATTTTTCCTGTAGTGCCTTTTGGTATTATCATAGTAGTAATAGATTTTCCTGGAGGTGTTAAATCCGAAATGACATTAGGGCAATGCCCAGTCCAGGAATCGATAAGAAGAACGCTACTAGAACCAATGTTTGGAAAATAAGCTTCTTCTAACCACATTTTAAAAAGATCTGTAAGAAATATAAGTGTTAATTTAATAGCTCTTTTATAACTCTTATTAGATTGTTAAATAAAATATAAAATAGTTATAAACGGAAGTATATACCTGATGTCAGTATAAAATTGCAATCTCTGATACATAATCAATTGTCATCCCCACGGTATCACAACTTATTTAAAAATTCGTGGTTTAAAAGTGGTTATACGAACGAAAGACCAGAAGAATTTGAAAATCCAGTACAATTTAGTTTGTATGACAGTTCAACAACATGTGATATCGAAGGTTGTGATAATATAGCTGCAGTAAGATGTTCTTGGTGCAAGAATTCATTATGTTTGAAACATTTTTTCGTCGAATATCATTATTGTAATGTGTATAATGAGTGAAAAATACAGTATAGCGCTGCGACATAGATATTAGTGATTTTTTTTGCTCATTTCTCAAAGATTCAATTTTATAAAATAATTTTATTATAATTGAATGAATTTTGAATAAAATTGTCTATAATCTTTATTTATAGAAAAACGTAAATGTCAAAGAAATAATAACAAGGCTGGGAGTATTTTAAAAATTATTACATTTTTAGAAAACCTAAATATATATTATATACATATATACAATTATAAAGCATGTAGAAAACTATAAAAATTTTACTTACAACATTTTTTATATATCTTATTGTTTCGACAATAATTACTTACGCACATAGTACGGATGAGCATGGATAGCGTATATACGGAGGCGTTTGTAATTAATTCTTGAAAATGGTTTATCGTAACATAACTTAATCATATATGGTTGAATTCGTAAAAAAATAACCTCTTATTTGGTGATAAAAAATTTTTAAAATTTTGAAAAAAATGTATTGGTGGCGGGGGTATATTTAAAAATAAAAGAAATAAAAAAATTATTTTATCGTTATTTCAAAGTACTTTTGAAGCCATTTAATTTCCATTTTGGAAAAGTTTTCTATCTCTTATAGTTTCGGAGATATTCGGCCCGAAAGAGAAAAACCGATTTTTTCAAAGGGGTGTTTCACCCCCTAAAAATGAATTAGGGCCCCTATAAAAAAATACGTGTTTGTTGGATTTTTGTGTTTAACAACATACTTAAAGGAAATTCAAATCGGAGCCGGACAGTTGTGGTAGTTCCCTTGTCAGTATCTTTGTTGGAATTAATGCTATTCTTTTGCTCCTTTATGTGTATCATTTCTGAGATGAGTCGTTTTTAATAATTTGTTTCAAAATTTAAAATTTCAGGATTGTTCCAATTAAACGTATGATCCGAACTTAACATATGCTCAGTGATAACTGAATGTCTTGATGGATCCAATTTGTAATTGTTCTTGTGTTCGTTGATTCTTGTTTTTAGTTGTCGTTTAGTTTGCCCCACATACGAGGCATCGCAACCATTACAATTAATTTTATAGATAACATTATTATTCGAGCACAATGCATTGACATCTTTTTGTGTTTTTATGAATTTATTCAATTTGTTAAGAACTCTGTACCCTATTATGTGTTCTTTTTTGTCAAAAAGATGAGCTGTTTTTTCGGAAATATTGTTTATAAACGGTATTACTATGATCTTTCTTTTATTTTCAACCGCATCATTATCTTCCAATTCATTGGTATCACGCGTGTTAACACTGTTGTTATGTTTAAGTTTACCGTCAAATAATGTATTCAGTCTTATGTTAATTCTTTTGATGATTAAATCTAAAGGATAACCATTGTTTCTCAATATATTAATGCACAATTTTATATTCTTCGACTGGAATACTGGGTGGGATAATAATATGGCCCTGTCGACCAACCCGTATATTGTGCCGATTTTATGGCAATCAGGATGGTTCGAATAATACGATAAGTATCTGCCTGAAAATGTATCCTTATGATACCAATCCAAGACAACCGTGTCATTAATTATATGGAGTTGCAGATCTAAAAAACTTAGAGTACGGTCCTTTTCAAATTCAATAGTAAACTTCAATCTTTCGTGATAGTTGTTGAATTTATCCAAGATGTATTGCGCTTTGTCGCGTGGAACCGGCAAAATTATATCGTCAACATAACGGTAATAAAAAGGTAAATTAAAGTCTATCGATTCTAATATTGTTTCCTCTAAATCTTGCATTACCATGTCAGCTATAATCGGGGATAACGGAGATCCCATGGGAGTACCAAATGTTTGCTTATATATCACATTATTGAATGTGAAGTATGTGGATGACAATATGAACTCTATGGCCATTAGAAAGTCTTTTTTGGTATTTTGGTACCTTTTTTTTTATATGTGACCACCTCTTTTTGATACTCTCCAATGCAAGATTCAGAGGAATATTTGTGAAAAGTGAAGTCGCATCTAAAGATATAAGTATATCTGTATTAGAGATTTTCTGTCCAGAGAGCGCACTATATAAGTCAAAACTGTTATTGACATGACTTCTTGTTTTTGGTATTTTGTCAAAAATAATTTTGTGTAGAAAACCGGCAAGGGGATATAAAGCTGTGTCAATCGAGGAAACAATTATTCTGAACGGATGATTTTTGGCTTATGCATTTTAGGAAGGGCGTACCCTTTTGGCAATGTTGCGTCACTAGAACGCATTCTATAATAATCCTGTTTAGAAATGTACTCTTATTAGGGACTTATTTATTGTCCGATTGACATCCGTTGTTGTCAGTCGATTACGAGATAGCGATAATGCTCAGTCACACATGAGATTCGAAACAGTACGGTACTTGAAATCATTTAAGCGAGACTCCTCTTGATTATCAGTATGTATAATTTTAACAATCACACTTATTGTTTCTTACACGGTTTTTTACGGTTTATTTCCAATTTTACAGCTCAAACGCATTTTTTAACTTCTTACTGTTGACTCGTTATGGTGACGTGCAGACTTCGCTGACTTGACACGATTCATTCCCATTGTCGACTGAGGAATAAATCATGGATCCTTTCAGACATTTAAGCAAGTTTTTCAAAAATGCGTTTCGATTCCGTTTTTATTCAGTTAACAATATCAAGATTATCCTCGTTTACTCATCTCCGGACTAAATACCGTTTGTACAGCGATTGTGACTTTATAACATATTACCGTACTTATTTGGATGGAGAAATGTATGACTCGTGATTATTTATTAATGTAATTAAGTTAGGCTGATGAAGGCACGGTGTTGCCGAAACGTCCTATTAATATTGTTAAGAATATATATTTTTGAATTTTAACATCCTTAATGCTCGTTATTGGCCGTTAACCTTGTCTTTTTGTTTAATTGTATTATATTCTTCAGTTTTTTTAACCCCTATTTCATGTATAATTCTTTGAATTGGCTAATTAGACCTAGCTTTATACGCGATCAAAAGTCCGTATACGAGGTTTATGAAAACAAAGCTCCTCTATGAGAAAGCAAAAGAACACATAGGAGATTTCGATTTTTACAGAGTGTTTGTACTATGGCATAAATCACGCATGCTAAAAATCCTGTATATCCCAAACAGAAGGGATATATAAGACATCAAGCTAAACAAAGAATACAAGAGCTATGCACTTGTATTTTGCTATGGTCCATTCTTTACTATCCCTCTACACTTATGCATCATGAAATAACCATTAAAACCTTTTACATTTCCTACAGTAATCATTTTACGTAGGTCGTAATATATGATCGCGCTACTTACTACATTGAGAAATCGAATCAATTCACGACGATTTCATTAATATTAACAGTAAAGAACTGAAATTACAACACAATACTAATATAGCATAAAGGCATATAATAGAGTGATTGTGAGCAAATCTCTTTATTCTTTCTATTTTTCTGACTTCTGCAGCGTAAATTCCCGCGCGGCGTAAATACCGGAGTTACTCTATCATGCAACAGAATGCATCATGCAATAGAATATATCATGCAATAGAATATATCATGCAATAGAATATATATAAATCATACGTAGGAAGTTGTATTATAAGACATGCATCGAAAGTAGTCTAAAGTACCTGTATTTTCAGTGTCCTATTCCGACGTTTCATGTTTTTGTTACAGCTGCGTAATCTGACGGTTTTTTCGAGCTGTTTTTGTAAGGGCTGCAATTTTTTTCCTTTCTTCCGCAGACATTCCCGCATTTTTCGACAGGCCGCGCACCTTGTAATTTGAGGGCCGACGAGGTGTTGATTTTTGCAGTGAATGTAGCCTGAACAATTTTTCGCTCTAACACATAAAAAATATGTCAGTTACTTCGTACCTTAATGTCATAACATCTAGGAATGGATTGGGCTTATGGAAATTCGGGAACTTCCCGGTGAGTCAGTGAGTCAGTGAGTAGAAGGGCCGATCACAACACAAATAAAATTCACGAATTCAAAAATTATTTGTCAATTTCGTGGGATAAATTTATAATTCCGATGGCAGGGGAAAAAATACGTATAGAAACTCGACCAAACCGCCAAAAGAACATTTTGTGTTATTTAAAGATTATAGAAAGGCGAGGCCTTTCTCGCCTTTCTATAAAGAACCTACTCTAACATTTTTTTAAGACCGAACTACAATCCCAATCCACCCCTGACAACATCAGATAGAATGCAGCCAAAATGATTAATACTTACTGCTGTTTATTGCTTGCTCCTTGACATGGGAGGATCTGCGTAAGTTCTATCAGTACATGGGCGATGTCATTCGTACTCTCTACCCTCTCCATGCCCGTAACTCTTACTGGCCTTTCATTGATGAAAATCTAGATAGACATCTCTCAGTAAGAAAATTAAACTGTTCGATCCTAATAAATATTACACACGTTAATACTTATATATAACTGCTATTTACCTCCAGACTCAGATCTTGCTGAACTAAGACTCGCTTTGTGATTGAACGTAAGTCTCCTGCCCAGCAGGAGAAGATGCCAACCCCATTGACGGTAGACGAAGTCCAAAAAGGAGTAGGCAACGGAATGTGCTCGAAGTTATTATTAATATGTACGAGGTCGTCTCGTGATTCTACACAGGCGCACAGGTCATTAGGCGATTCCGATTCCGTCGAACGGTCAATCACCAATGCTGGTTGTAGCGTAACATCTTTTTCGATCATTTCACAGTCCATTGCATCAACATCGTAATGTACAGTTGAAACTATGTCTAGTTTTTGCTTTTTAAAAGAGTTCGACGTTTCTTCCGATTCACACGATTGTTGCTTCGAGGGAAATGCATCACTCGTGTTTTCCATATAATTAAGAGAAATCGAAGGGATAGCGCCAGGTTTCAGTGTTGCTTTTCCTTTCTGTATGCGACAAATCGACCCATCAGGCATTTTGTGTGTATATTCTCTTTCAATGTCATCGGGTTTGAAGTGTCTTTCGCAGACGAGATCTTTTCTCGTCATATACTTTTCTGCAGATGAAATAGCTAAGCGCCAATCGTTCAACACGTCTTCCTATAATAATTATAGGGCAATAAAAATTTTTGTTAAATACAATCTAATAATACATGTAAAACATATAATATATTATTTTATATTTAATATGCGTTTTACTTACGGTGCGAGCTTTAAATAGGCTTGGGTTTTTCATTCCTAATTTTTTGTATTTTGTTCTTTGCGAACGATAGCCAGTTTTACACCCCGGCACAAAACAAGACATTTCAATACTTTTCACCTTCAATAAATTATACAAATTATACGAATATTACGTAAATCTGGAGATCGGTCTTCTTATGGCTGATGCCAGAGAACGAGGAATGAGACGTAAACGTTTCGACGCACTAAAAAAGTTTTTATATAAAAACATATCTAAATATATATAATCGTAACTAATATTATATAATATATCATATAAAATATGTAAAAAAAAATATATATATATATTGTTTTTTAAATATATTTTATGTAAAATATATAAAAAAATTTTTACCGGGACGTGTCGGCACGTACTGTCGTCGCCAAGTTGACACTTGAACATTGAAACGGATCGTCACGTGACCCACCGATGAGGGAACACAAGCGCTGCGAGTGGTAACATTTAACACTCAACTTTCGCCCAAAATCAGGCCAAGTTTTTGCGGGTAGCCAAGTATGGAGATCGGTCTCCTTATATCTTACTCCCTGCCCTTAGAGATGGGTAGAGGCCCAAATAGGTCCATGTGTATGTGCTCGAACCGTTTGGTAGGGCCAACGAATTGTCCTAAAGGCGATCGGTTGTGCCTGTGGACCTTCGATTTTTGGCACGCGAGACATGCTTTTGCCCATTCTTGGCAATCGGCCCTAATGCGCGGCCAGACGTACCTTTCTGCGACTAATTTTGCCGTCGCTTTGGTTCCTGGATGCGATAGGCTGTGCAGTGATTGAAACACTTGTCTCCTGTATTCTTTTGTAACAAAGGGACATGCTATTGGGGTTGACGTGTCGCAATATAATGCTGCACTCGTTCCAGGGATTGATACTTTTGTCAATTTGAGAGAAGAGTTCCCTTTTAAGATGTCTTCCACCTCGGCATCCTCCTCTTGAGCTCGTGACAAGTTTTCTAAGTTGATCGCGGACTGAATTTCCTCGACTCGTGACAGGGTATCAGCGACGACGTTGTCTTTATCCGATATATGGCGAATATCGGTCGTGAACTGACGATGTATTGCAAGTGTCGTGCCTGCCTAGGAGAGCTATGTAGCGGATCTTGTCGAAAGCCGTACGTGATTGGCTTGTGGTCAGTGAACACCGTAAAGATCCTTCCTTTTAGCATGTGTCGGTAGTGCTTGATAGCGGCGTAGATTGCTAGATGCTCTCTATCATAGGGGCTATATTTTTGCTGGGCCGGATTCAGCTTTTTGCTAAAGAAAGCTAATGGTTGCCATTCTGTTCCGTCCCGTTGTTGAATGACTGCTCCGATAGCTGTATCGGATGCATCAGTTGTAAGAGTGATATCTGCCTCTGGATTTGGATGTGCCAAAAGGATTGCGCGAGACAGACTGTCCTTACATTTTGCGAACGCTGCTTCCAGTTCTGCGTTCCAAGTTATGGGAGCCTTCTTTTTGGTTTTGGGACCGCTCAGTAAGCCATTTAAAACTGCCTGGTCCTTAGCGGCCTTAGGAATGAATCTGCGATAAAAATTGAGAGTCCCCAGGAACCGTCGGAGCTGTTGAATGTTCTCAGGTTTGGGGAACTCCTTGATTGCTGTGATTCTTTCTGGCGGAGGTTGAGTGCCGTTTTCTGAAACCTCGTAGCCAAGGAAAAGAACCTTACTTTTTCCGAAAACGCATTAAGAGGGGTTGAGTAAAATGCCGTATTTCTGAAGTCGTTTGAAGAGTATGCGTAAATGCTTCTTGTGCTGTTCCTCGTTCTCCGATGCAATGAGGATGTCGTCAATATACGCATAGCAAAAATCCAAGTCGCTTGTGATTTCGTGAATGAAGCGTTGGAATGTTTGTGCGGCATTGCGTAACCTGAACGGCATGAAAAGATATTCGAAGTGTCCGAATGGAGTCGTTATGGCCGTTTTTGGAATATCATCCGGGTTAACGGGTATCTGATTGTATGCTCGTACTAAATCAATTGTTGAGAAGATCTTCTTTCCGTGCAAGTTTTGCGAGAAGTCTTCGATATGCGGGATCGGGTATTGATCCGGTTCCGTTCTAGCGTTAACTCCTCTGTAATCTCCGCAAGATCTCCAGGAGTCTTCTTTCTTTGACACCATATGTAATGGTGATGACCATGGGCTTTTTGATACTCGAATGATCCCTTCTTGTAGCAAGAGATCGAATTCAGCCTTGGCCGCCTTGAGTTTGTCAGGGGCTAAACGGCGAGGACGGCATGCCACTGGTGGGCCATCCGTGGTTTTGATGTGGTGAAGCGTGTTGTGTTTTACCGTATGCCTCTTGGCAGTAGCCTTTAAGATATCAGGAAATTCTGCCAAGATTCTGTGGTATTCGTCTTCGATAGCCAACACTCTGATTGATTCCACAACCCCTTTTTCTGATGTGCCTCTCTTGCTCAAGTGCGTTTTACCATCGAGAAGAGTACCTCTCTGTAGGTCTGGAAGGAGATGGTAATGGGCTAGGAAATCCGCTCCGATGATGGGCTGTGCGACGTTGGCGATGATGAAACGCCATGGAAATGCGCGTCGTAACCCAAGTTCCGGCTGAAGTGTAATCGTGCCGTACGTAGCGATTGTCGAGCCATTCGCTGCAAAGAGTTTGTAGGATGTTGGTGTGGTGTGTCCCGCTACCATAGAGCGAGGGTATACACTCACGTCCGATCCTGTGTCTATTAAGAATCGTTTCTTAGTATCTTGGCACGTAACGATTAGGAGGCGAGGGCTTGGGGCGAGTCGACTAGCCGCCATCAGTGACTGCCCTGGCCTTTTTCCGATTTATAAGTACATGGTTGTGTGCACTTCTTTGGTTTCTCACCAAATCGATTGTGGTAGTAGCAGTGCTTGTCATTACTATCGTCCTTCTTCTCTTTAGTTTTACCGCGGTTGCGGCTTTGACTACGGCTTCGACTGCGACTTCGATTTCGGCCTTTATCATTATTGCGTTGCCTCGACTTGTCTCTCGAGAGGCGTGTAGTGAGTGTGGCCACTTGTTTGGTCAGAGCCTGGATCTTTTCTTCCAAAGACTCTTTAGTTGCAGGCGTAGCTGTTGCTGCTACTACGGCCTTGTTAGTCATCTCGTGGATACGATCGGCCTGTTCGACTACGCTGTTTAGCGGGTCTTCCGTCCGGGTAGCGAGAACCATCTGCATTTGAGTAGGAAGTCGTCCTAGCCAAAGTGTCCGTAGAAGAGAGTCGGGTACACATTCTCACCCGCTAAAGTTCGGAGGTGTCGTAAGAATTGAGATGGCTTGCGATCTCCTAATTCCTCGAGCTCCAAGAGTTGACGTGTCCGTTGTTGCTGAGAGACGGACATACGTTGAATAAGTGCTCTTTTTACAGTCTCATATTTGTCGACCTCTGGGGGCTGTGTGACTACGTCTTTGATTTCTTTGATTTGACGAGAGTCTAATTGAGACAGAGCGTAGGAGTACTTTGTAGAGTCTTGGGTGATACCACTGAGTGTGAATTGACCTTCTAACCATAGCTCAGGTTCATCTCTCTAAAACGGAGGTATGCGTACAGCGACTTTGCTGACGCTTTCCTCGATGATCTGTACTCTGCTGTTGATTGTCCATCCTGCTACCTCGCTTTGCGATCACGTCAGGGTCACCAATTTTATAGGGCGTTACTACTTTTATGTATTATTTAAATATCGGTTATCTACCTTATTCTAACTTATCCGCTAGTGCGTGAGTAGGAGTTGGCCCATGGATTGTGAATCGCAAAGGGGTAGAGAGGAATGTGACACAAGTTTTGCATTTTAAATGAGAAACATATATTTACATCTATGTACATGTGTGGATGTGTTAGTGTGATCTTTTATGTTTAAGACGCATTATTCCGGCTCTTCCTTTGGTTTGCGTGGCTGAGTCAATCCCGGTTTTTCTGGGGCTAGTTTGTGTAGCCTTTGACGTGTTAGGTGCTACGATGGCTCGCGGTTTCGTCGTTGTGGTGGATGAGGTAGGTGTGTCCACCGGTTGACTTGTTTCCCCCTGCGTTAAGTCAATGGGACTAGCGATTCGGGGACGCTTGGTAGACGGGCCACTCGATGAGGACGGTTCCGAAGAGGTGGAGGATAGATTCGTCGGCCTCTTTTTGATCATAACTGCACTGAGAGGCAGGGGCTGCGTCCGATGCCTCTTGGTCGGGTCTCCATTCTTAGTCTTCGGTAGAAAACGTTCCTCGAAGAGCCGCGGCGTCTTGCCTGTGGATACTGGCCTGGAGTCTCTGGCGGGTGACGCCAGCTTTTATTGCTTTCGTTCCCAAAGCGTTCGCGAGTTGGGAAGGGTCGGCGAACGTCCACGCGCTACTGCCGAGGGCGACTGGCGCCGAGGAAGTCGGCGGGCGTCCGTGCGCCACTGACGAGGGGCGTCCAAAAGCCTAGGTGTCGGCGAGCGTCCACGCGCTACTGCCGAGCGGCGACTGAGCGCCTCAAAAGTCAATAAGCGAACACCAGGTACGCTGGGTTTGCGTCGGCGTCTAGCGCTTAAGAAGATCTGTCAGGCCCCGTAGGGGGTCCCTTTATATACAGGTTGATGACGAACTTGAAACACGAGAAACGGCACCGGCGATGCGGCGCCTGGCGGCGTCGCGCCGAAGTAGCCGCCAGTACTACAGCTACCGCTGAGTTACCGCGCGGGCGTGTGTCTCAAGTGGCGTAGACCGCCACAGAAACATTTATATAAAATTATATACATTTATATAAGAGAATATATATAAAAAGATATATTTTTAATTTATTAGATATTGGATTTTGAAATTGTTTTAATTTCTCGGCTAAAGCGTTTATTATTGCGTTGTTGGATGTAACTCTCGGACCTTTCTTTTGTCCAACATTTTGGCTCAATAAATTAGTGGGTCCACCTATACCAGACGTGGAATATATTTGTTGAAGATGTTCCAAACGAATCCCTGCTTTTGCTATTTTGGATATCATGTTTGGGGAGATACCGACCTTGCAGTCGTTACAATTTTCATCAGTTTTTTTTAAGTACCTGCAATGAATTCATAGCAATCTTCAGTTCTAATTTTCTCTGTTTGGCATCTAGAATGAAAGTAACGGAGAGTGTGCTGTCTACAAACTCGCTCATTGAGATATAAATTGTATCGTTATTTATCAACATTTGTAATACTGATGCAGTTAATAGCAGCATCGTGTGCTCCTTCTGTTACTTCTTTACCAAGATAATCCTCAGCAAGTGCGGTTCGCGCAAAACTTTTTTTTTCAGTTTTTCTCTTTAATAACTTCGACTTAAAAATTTTTAATGTATCAGCAAAACCACTGACAATTGCTATGAATTCAGCTAGCAGTTGTACTTCTTGTATCAAAAGCAAGATTATGGGAGCATCAAAAGTATGTCCGTTGTGCGCTGCTAATATTATGCTTGGACTAATGGAGCGTAAGAATGCAATGAATTCATTTATTGCATTTTTTGGTGAGACCGTTGGTATTGGGACAGAATTCTTGTACATAATTCCGTCATGGACTACGTGTCCAGTTACAGCCGATGCACCTGCAGAAAACCTACAAGTTGGCATTATATATACATTGAAAATTTTTTCATCTGACTTTGCGGCTATTTGTACAATTTGATCATCCGATCTGCTGAACCCAGTAGTCTCAATATCGAAAATGACTCTCTTCGTATTTTCATTAACTGCAGGGCCTCGAATTCCTGCAGCTGAATCGTCGAGGCAACCTATATCTAATTGCGCTTCACAGTTCGACTGATATCTGATACCTTCTTTTCTTTTGGTAATCAATGTCTTTATTAGGCGATTTTTAAAGAGGGCACGACGTCGGCTTTTACATTCAACGGTTTTCATTTTAGCATTTCGCAATTTTCTAAATATGTCTTTTTGGAGCCTATATTGTAACGATTTGTTTTTCAATGGAGAAAGGCTTGATTTTTTATAAACACTATCGACACACACAGTTCCTAAGTTTACTTGGCATATAGCCGATCCTACTCGGAAATCATTAGAACTAGAGCTACCATAGTGTCTCGCTTTTGGGGCTTTGCTTGCGATAACCATGTTACAATTTTCGTTTAACTGGCTCGATCCACATGGAGCTAATTTGTCGGCGTCATTCGCGAATTGTAGAAATATTGATGTAACTGAAGCTTTTAATTCATCCCCAGTTAATGGTTTACCATTAGGAAGAATTTTATGTTTAAAATTCACAGGATCAAGATTGTAACCGCACCATGAGCCGCGTTTTTCATGGTTACCGAAAGCATGAGGTGCTATATTTAGAATGGACTCTTTCGTAGCTTCTACTTTTCCTTTGTTAGTTTGAAGAACTCAACGAAACACGTATCGAAAGTATTCTACTGTAGTAGGAGACATTTTTTTCAAAGGATACAGAAATTTCGCCAATTTCTTTGTTGCATGTTTCAGGTCAGTCCATTTTATGACCTGCCTACCCAGCTCTCTGCGTACACTTGCTATTGTACATGAATCGTCGTCCCCTATAAGAGATTTTAAATAGACATTCTCGGCATCAAATTGTTTATCTTTTTGTAAATATTTCCACTGCTATGTCGGCTTCCATCGCTTTCGAGCTGCCTTCAAAATTACGTCGGCAGTCATGATCGGTTTTACTTCCAATTGAACAATATCTGCAGTTCTTATTTCGTGTAGCAAATCTAATGCATAAGCGGCTGTAATGTCCAAAAACGGTTTCGTGCCCTGTCAAGCTATTATATGATCGACCGGATCCTTTCTTTTGCCATGCAGCATCATAGGAAGCAGTGATGCCGACTGGTCCTTCAGAAGAAACTACTACGTGCGTACTCTTATTTGAGGATTTGAAATCATGTTCCACGATTTAATGATTACCTGGCAGACAATTATCCTTAAAAACTTGAGAATTCTCAGCAGTAGTCGCTTCGACGTGTTGATCGGAGCTAAACATACTTGGTGTACTTTCCACGAGTACATTTACATCCTGAGAAGTGAAACGCGAAGACATGAAACAGCAAATTATCAAAAATAAATTTAAAAACTCATAAGTAAGCAAATCGGTTTTAATACCATTTATTAAACAACAAAGGTATTGCATAATTCTCATAAATATGCTGGATATTTTATGAGAATTATAATGACTACTACTAAAAATAAAAATATAATTTTTACTTAAAAAATAACGTTACATTTTATGTTACATGGCAAAAGTTTTGCTGGGGACAACGCACTTGCTGGGGACTATTTTGTGCTGAGAATTATTTTGTGCTAAGGATTATTTTGTGCTGAGGACTATTTTGTGCTGAGGACGATATCTAATAATTAGGAATATATTTATATAAAAGGATATATATAAAAAAATATCTTCTTGATAAATTAATATCTACATTCTGAGGAATGACCGCGTCACAGCTCGCCTCCGCCTGCCATGGCGGACTCCGCGGAACTGGCAACATTTATATCGATAGGAAGAAAACATAGTTTTGTTATCGGTCGTTTATACTCCGAGCAACTTTTTTTTACGCGGAGGAATCTTCGACTACTGGGATCCTGGGGACTTGTCCCGGTTTACCCAGCCCCCCTTTCGGGGGGAAGAGCCCCCCGCCTCCGAGAACAGACGGGAGGAGTGCCGGATTTTTACCGGCTAAAACTCCGCGGGTATCCATCCCGGCGCGTTGTAATGGGAGAGCCCCGGGAAACGCGATGATTCTTCCAGCCCCCCCCCCCCCGCACTACGCTCGTGCTTACAGGCACCGTCCTGGGAGTTTTATTCTCCCAGCCCTGGACGGGCTGCTGCTGTTTTCTGTGGCGGGTTGGAGGAATATCAACTCCAACTCGCCACCTCTCGCGCTGGGGGGGGGGGGGGATTTCGGTTGCGGACGCACGGTTGCCCCGCCCGTACGCCCGCACTCCCAGCCGCCCCTCTTCCTCCCGTTGGTGTTGCAGTGCTGTGGCACCGTTTGAGAGGAAGAGAGCAATTTCTCCTTTTTTCCCCCTATCTAGAAGGGAGGAAAAGCACGCTTTGGAGCATAACCTTCTTGGCTCCGACACTCTGCCCATTAGGTAGAGCCAGCAGGAGGGAGAGGCAGACTTAAGATGCTCGATCCCCCTCCCTATTGTCAAACGTTTGCCCTGGATTGGGCGGCGAGAGGGGCTCCGCCACTCCCCCGGCCACCCCGTCGGTAGTCCCTCGGCGGTAGTCCCTTGTCGCTGTCTTCGTCACTAGAGGAGGAGGGAGGAGGAGCAACCACTCTCCTCCTCCTTCTCGTTGCCTCCGCCCTAGCTGGGGGGCCTCTCTGTTCTGGGCGCCGCCCCGAACACGGCGGCGCCGGCGCGGTGGTGGTGGTGGCCCACCTCCGTCGTCGTCCTCAGAAGGAGGAGCAACCTCCCCCCTCCTTATACGCTCTGCCGCCTCCTTCTGTGACATGACGCTACCACAGAAAGAGACAAAGACTTCGAACTTATCTCTCCCCCTTGATCCGACCGTCGCAGCTATGACGGCCGGGAGGGAGAGATCTTCCCCGACACTAGCCCGGAGGGCACGGCGCAGCCCCTCCCACGCCGGACAGTGCTCCAGCGTGTGTTACGCCGTATCTGCCTCCCCCGGGCAGTGATGGCAGCGCGTGGTGCGCTCCTTACCAATGCGGCACAGGTACTCCCCGAAGCAGCCATGCCCGGTGAGCACCTGCGCCGCATGGAACGTCAATCCGCGTCCCCTACGGTCCTCTATCCACTCCCGTAGATGTAGCTAGACGGCCTCTCGGACCCTCCTCCCCCCCAGTTGAGGGTTTGCGAGCCACTCACTCCACTCATCGAGGCGCTTCAGCAAGGCCCTCGCCCTGGGCACGATTATGCCCCTCCCCCGGATTCGATCTTTTTGACCTGCCTATAAACCCAGGCCTGAGATCTGGCAACCATAGTGATCAGGGGGATGCAGGCGAGGGTCGTCGCCCCCACGTGCGAGACGGTCCGATATGCTCTGGCCGCCCTATTCGCGATTATGCGTTGGGCAGCCGTCAGCTCCCTGCTGAGGCGGGGGTTACCCGCCACCCTCTCAGCCCATACGGGAGCCCCGTATAACATGACTCACGTGTATGACTCACGTGCGCAAGTAGGGCCGCGTGGGGGGTCCGCGTTCGCGTTCGCGCCGCGGGGTCCGCGTGGGAGTCCGCGTGGGGGTGCGCGGTCGCGCCACGGAGGGCCCACGTTGATGCCAATTTCGAGAAATTTGTATCCCGTAGCTGTCAACGCGTATCGTCTGCCGAGTATACGAACCGCGCGACGCTCCAACAAAATGCTGTATAAAAATAATGAAATTAGTTTTTTCGTAAATATTACAATTTGCAAAGATATAAAAACTGGGGAGGCTCTATATGTTTTTTTTTTTTTTAACGAAACTTACCTATTACATCTGTTCTCACACGATTGAGTTTCAACGTCGTGAATCGGTACGTAATAATTCACACGTTTTCCACCATTGTTGCTGCTGCTTCCGCTTCCTTCAAAGGAGAACATTTTTCCTCTCGGCTCTGAGAAGTGGACCGTTAGTATAAGCGATCGCGACAAGACTGATCATATAAAATTAATCGAGTATACGCGACAACACCGACATTCCACAGGAATAATGCGGTGGGAGAAAGGGGGGGATTAATGTTTCTAGAACTGCGCTGTGGAATTTTTTAGGAGAAGGGGAAGTAAAGCCTACTATATCGGTGATGATGGGGGAAGGGAGGGGGAGTAAGGAATAAAACATAAAAAGTTATATATAATTTATTTTTTAAAAGATCGCAATTCTCTCTGGCGTCGTTAATAGTTTTATTACATTTTGTAATGCGCAATTCTTAACATGTTTTCCGCATCGCATAGTATTGGTGACATCTAGTTTATTCAAAGATTCGATATCTTCGTAATGCGCATCCAAAGTCTCGACGATTAGGTTTTCTCTCGCATAATTCTCCAGCAGATCCACGAGCCATTCTCGTTTCTGACATCCCTTGACGTACACGAGAGTCGGCATCTCGTCATCATCATCATCTTCTTCTTCTATACCAAGCACGGCCGATGTAATTAGGCGTTTCACCGTGCTGTACGGCACGTTTCGGTCTTCCCATCGTAATCCATGGTGATTCGCAATCAACCAGGAAGCGCACGATTTGTCGGATTTTCTGAGGAGATTCTACGGCATGGGGTACTTAAAGATGTGATGCGTCAGAACGCAGCCTTTTCTCAGCACCGCCACCTCCTTCACAACAAATTTTATCCCGACGAGGAATCCTTGCAGGTTTACGAACGTTGGTACGGACATGACGAGATTTCTCTCTCTCTCTCTCTCTCTCTCTCTCTCTTCGATGCGTCAATCGAGAGGAATGACGCGCAACTCTGCAAACTGTCTCGCGACACTCTGATTTATACTCCCCCTCCCTCCCCTTCTAAATAACTATATCGGGGAGTGAAAGAGAGAAAAATTCATGTCGACGTTGTCGCGAACACTCAGACTATTTTGCGCACCACGTTCGTCAACGGGTTGTACTCAATCACGCGGTCGTGTATGATGAGACAGTACGGGGAGGTATTCGGCGGTATGTTCTCCATGCAATCGAATTCTATTCTGACATCCACGGTAGCGTTTTTGACGGATTCGTTTTGTCGAGAGCAATCGATGATCACAAACGGGCCGTTACGTAGAAAAGTCGAAACGGTGAGACTCTGCTCGAGATATTCGTATCCGTAATAGCCCTTATAGAAACGCGCGTACATTGTACACGCCTGCCAATAGTTTTTGGTTTGGCGCGCAAATGGTGGCGCTACTGAATGGCGTCTCAAGGCGAGAGTCGAGCGCTTCCGTGCGAGAGGTGGCGTGCGCGTAAGAGTGGGGCCCTTCCGGGAGTAGATGGCGTAAGAAAGGGAGGGTAGGCTGGCGCGCAAGAGAGTAGTAGTTGTTAGTGGTTGGAATGTGTAAGACGATGGAGGGCGAATTGTATCCTTTAACCATTTATAAAATATCAAAAAGGGAAATCCAAGTATATTTGAAAAAGTGAAATCCCATTCTACATTTGGTCCTTCGAGCCGGATTCAATCGGCAAGCTAACGAGAGGGATATTACGACGCGTTAAGTGACGGGCCGAGCTCTCACGCTATTCACTGCGCAGCCCGAAACACAGGGACGAGTGAATTCAGCATCCTCGTGGTAGACCGACTCGCACATCATCTTCTCGCGAATTATCATAACATTCGTCGAGGCATCACATTAGGTGCTCCTTACGCTGCGCATCCAGGTTATAAGTATTGTAACCTAGGAACGAACCAGAGCTTCGAGAAGCATCGACTGTTCGCGCAGGCAGAACGAGCACGAGACAGGAAGCATCTTGTTCGGCTCTCGCATAACTCTTGGGCACACAAGCGGGATCCTGGACCGACAGTAGCAAACGACAACGTCGTCGAGAGACCGAGCACCAAGTAGTCGCATCATACCAGCGCATTCGTCGAGCCAACGTCCGACGTGGTATCAT
>JASTWL010001251.1:0-46589 GCA_035220575.1 Temnothorax rugatulus
TAAAACAATCCGAGAGGATTGGACGCCGCCGCCGTCCCGGCGAAAGCCAGACGCCGCGAGGATACTTAGAAAATTTCACTCGGGCGCGGCGGCGCCGGAGGTAACGACTGCGGCGCGAAAGCAACATGCCGCGAGGGGATTCGGAAATTTTCGCTCGGGCGAGCGCTAGTAACATGAGCTGCCGCGACGCGGCTACATGCGCTAGTATCTTCTCGTAAGCAAAAGTCCTTACACACTAGGATAAAAGGCGAACTTGTGAGACACTTGGCTCTAATATTTTTCGTGATACCTCCGAGATATCATACAGTGCAGAGATAGCAAAATGCAAAATATTGAAATAGTATCGAAGCATAATTTTGAATTTATTGCGAATTCTTATGAAAATTATTTTTTTACATTTGAAGAAAGACTCAAGAATTGGTGACATAAAAATGAATTCTTTTGAACTCTTAAGAATCATTTTAGAACAGAGAATAAATACGGAAAAACAATTAATTTCATAAATTGAGAATTTAAAAAGAATGCTTTCTTCTTGCTATTTGGGTTGTATATAACATATCTGCTTTTAAATGAGGCATAGATATCCGATATATATGCAGAATCAGATATCATATCAGAGATAAAATTATCATGACTTTTTATAATCTTGGAGATGTCTTTGAGATATTCTCATGATATCTTGCGCAATCAGATATTCCGTCATTCAGATATCTTCTAGATATCTTGGTGATATATTTTGCTGTGTGGGTAAATGTCTATCAACAGAAATGTACAAATCTTATAGAGATATGTGTACATTTCTGACACTGTTTTATCATCAGAAATGTATAACCTTAAGATTTGTACATTAAATTAAGGCGTGAAAAATAAAACAGAACTTATCATATGTGTTACCATGAGTAATTTTTCAAGTCACAAACCCCCGTAAGATTGTCGGTTTTTATAATAGTATCTCGTCGGTGGTCCATACTGCCAAAAGCTCGCTGTCGCTGAAAAATCGCCTGCCCTTCAGCCGTTTTATAACTTTAGCAAACAATCCAAAGTCACAAGAGGCAAAGTCTGGACTGTATAGAAGGTGACAGAGGGTTTAAGTCCAGATTTCCCCACGAGATTCCCTCCAAAAAGGTCACAGTATTCTTCGTCCGATTTATGCCGATGCGTTGTCATGGTGGAAAAGCCAAGTGTCGAAGCGAGAGCTTGATCGCAGGTTTTTGAGTGCTTGAATCACTCTTGGCAACTTCTAAATATCAGGAAAAACGATTACTGTGCACTGTGACTCTAGTACAACACGTTGCATGAGGCCACGTTTTTCGAAAAATACTGCGATCATTCTTTTTTTTTTTACAAATCGGAATTTCAGACTTCCATTAGTTTATCCTCGTCCTCAAAGAGCCAAACTCTGCTCTGTAATTTGTTGGCATGTCATGATAGTACAGCCGAGTTTTCGTCACCAGAAACGATTACATCCGAGATGATCTAGATTGGAAGCGTTTTAGCATTTTTTGTACCAATGTACCTCTGTGCTTTTTGCTCCTCTGTGAGCGAGTGAGGTACCCAGAGGGTACAAATCTTCCTTATTTGCAAATGTGTGCAAAATGCAACGAACTGTAGGTGTACCAATCTGGATAAGCTCCTCTATCTGCCTGTAGGTGATACGTCAACTTTCTTGCAGTAGTTTTTCTATTGCCGCGATATTTTCTGCCGGCCAGCCTGTGCGTGAGTCATTCTTGAGAATAAACTCTCTTTTTTGAAACTGCTTGTACCATCGGAAATTTGTCGTCCAATGTGGGCAACTTCTTTCCAAAGCTTCAGACATTTTTTTTACACACTTGTCTACAGACAAACCACATAAAAATTATAACGAATACTCTCGTACGATACTCTTTTGTCCACGACAATATTTTTTAATCTTTCCTCGCTGTTTGCTCGGAATGTACTGCAGGCAAAATCTCAATACGACCTCTCCCCGCCTAATTTTGAACGCTTTTTTGAATGCATTAAGGCTTATCCCATTCCGTCCAATACATGTATTGGTTTTGGATATTGCAAAATTTTCGTAGCACCTATATATGATTTAATACTAACTGTTAGCAACGATTCATTTCTTGAACCATTTCTTTATATCTCTAATACTAATCTCTTTTAAATATTGTGATATTGTTTATTATACATTATTTTCAGCCTTTTATAATAATTATTTCAGAATCTATATGGACTCGAATGAAGAAAATGACTGCACCAACATTTAGTTCACACATGTTGACAAATTTCTTTAATATATTTGTTGAACAATCTATAAGATTTACATATAAATTAGAAAAAGATGGTTTAAATGGAAACGAAATTGTCTTTCTAGAACACATATCAAATTGTACTTGGAGAATAGCATGTGGTGAGAACATATAATTTGATATATTTAAAAACTATTAACATATAGTGAAATTTTTTCAATAAGATTACATGATTTTTTTATGTATTAACAATATAACAGTTTTCTTATCAAATGAATACTTGTAAATGCTTTTAATCTGAAGGTAAGAATAATTAGTACAATAAGAATATTTTAGTACATGTATGTAAATAGAAAATAATTTTTTATTTTGATATGTAATACACACTTCAAATATTTCGTATATAGAGTGATTCAGAACCTTTGCAACAAACTCTGAGGAACAATAGATCTCGTAGAGAGGACCATTTTCTGTAAAGCAACTCATGTTCTCTGACGCGTCGTTTAGGAGCTACAAGACCGCGCATACAGGTCTTAGGTGACACTTATTACAATTATGAGATGAATTATTTATTTATTATTTCAAGTACACTTGCAGACAGTTTACAGAAACTTCAAAGTGTCTACTTCGAACTGATTGCATTCTGCGCTACAGTTGGCCGCAACATGACCTCAAATATTCAAGAGAGTCCGACAATCAATGTTACGACAGTGTTATGAATGTAATCAGGTTCAGGGTAGACACTTTTAACGCCTTCTGTAATTTTAAATATGTTGTCAAGGAGCCCGAGAAAAAAGGATTGGATCTGACCAGATCAAATTATATCTCACCAGATAAATTATATCTCAGCAGATCAAATTTTATCTGGTCAGATATGTTCAGACATAACTTCTCATGTCTGCGCAGATCTGGTCACATATGTTCATATAACTGATTATACACATGTGTGATCCACCCATGGTTGCTTCACAGAAATTGGTTTTCTCTGCGAGATCTATCGTTTTTCAGAGTTTGACGCAGAGGTCCAGCTGAATCACTGTATATAATTTATGTTTATATTATAATTTATATTTATTTATGTGTGTGTGTGTGTGAAGTTATTTTCTATGCAATTTTACTAATAAGATTTAAAAAATATTAATTATATAATGTTATTTTGAAGCAGTTAATAATTACTCTCATGTGTTTAATAACAAAATATTTTTTTATCTTTGACACTGTATCATGCTTGATTTATATATACTACTTAACAAAAAATAGAGAACATATATTTTATGTTCAAAACTGTTCAACAGCTGTAACTGTCAAACCGCTTTAAAAAAATGACAATACAATTTTAAGGAACAGAACAATGTGAATTCTGATCCACAGAACAATGAAAATAAGATATTATTCAAAAATCGCCAAAGGCACAGTAAAGAATTAGCTTCAAAATTCTTTTCAATTTTTGTCAAGATAATTTTTTACCAAGTTTCAGCGATTTAAAAATTAGGCAGTGTATAATACAAAATTCAATGTTTAATCGTACGCATATTAATATTTTAAATAATAAAATTTTTTTTATATGTTGTTACTGTAAAGATTCTATGATGGGTATCAAGTTGGGACCAGATGAAAACAACGAATACCTAAAAGCATTTCAGAGGTATGTAACATTTTCTTTATTCTAAATTCTTGATGTAATAAATTATGTAACATTTGAACAAGATTTTATATATTCCTGAAAAATCATATTTGTTTGTATCAAGAAATTGGTTTTGTCAAATAACTTTATGTTAATTAATTTTTGTTATAAATGAATTAAATGAATTTCCATTTTACTGAAAAAACAATATTTTCTTCCCAATTCTATTCATAAAACTTAATAGCAATTAGTTAAATATGCGCTTATATTCTTATCTTATATATGAAAATTTTGATTTTAAAATAATGTTTCAGGTTTAAAAGTTTTTTTGTATATAGAATAGGGTACGCGTTATTAATATTGTCTGATGTTATATCCAATCTCACTGCTTCGGGGCGCAAGCAAAAAAAAGATACAAATTTGATACATTCTCTTACTGATGAGGTATGTGATAAATATATTTTTATTAACATCCTGGATTATTTTGTCTATTACGTAATCTATTATATATAGATGATACAGCAGCGCATACATGAATTAAATAATTCGAATACCAAGGATGAAGATAATCAAAGTAAGTTTATCAAAATTTTACATAAAATTAGTGTTGTAGGTTTATCGTTAGTATAACTCTCAAGGTACTAAATATACTGTTAGACCTTTTAGTAAAGGATACTCTATTCTTGTTGAGTGAGCGACTCGTCTTACAAAGATCCTGGCTACGATACAACGACTGACTCACGACCGACCGACTACTCGACTCTCGCGCGACGGCGCGCACCTCGCTATACTCTCGCTATATGCTCGCACTGCTCGCCATCTTTGGCTTAATTCAAATTGCTCCCCAACAATTACATCTTTATGAAAATGCAATAGCTATTTTTACGGGCGCAAACACTTGGCGCTCTTTTTTCCCCTTTTTTAAATATTTTATAGTATCAAAATTTTACATAAAATTTTATATTTATAAAAATGCAACGTTTGCAAAATGGCAGAAAGTAAATTGTTCAAAGCTGTTGTTGAAACAATATTAAGATGCTGCGTTTAATTATACATACATATAACACTTTTAGGAAATTGTTTCTTTCTAAATTTACACTAAAAATTTATTATTTGCAAGAAAATCGATTTCTTCGAATTTAGTTTCCTTAATTTAAGGTAGTTAATCGGTAAATCGCAATTCATAAGAAAAATTTGAAAATGTTATGGTATCCACTCATAAAAAGCCGTGTAAGAGATTTTATTGTTGACATTTATCCGCGATGCTGATGGTTCTCTCATTGCACTGACTTTGTGAGCATCTGTCATCGTAGGTACATTTTGACAGTTTTATGTATCAAGGGGGTAATAGTAATAGTGTAATAGTAATAGTATAATGTAAAGCTAAATATAGCGCGCGCGAAGCGCGCGTCTGTGATGTCTAGTGTCAATAAATGTGTCTACATGTCTGCACAAATTAAAAGTAATTAACTGTCCCGAATGCGAGATAATCGCTATCAAAAATTGCATTCTTTTCCATGTATTGCATGCACAAAGCATACGAAAATCTCGTGTTGTGAATTTATTAATTAGAACGAATCTTAAGAAAGTGATGAAAAACAGATATAGGGTAACTCCGGTATTTACGCTGCGCGGGGATTTACGTCGCAAAAGTCAGAAAAAATTAATAGAAGGAATACTGGCTCGCAATCACACTGTCATGTGCCTTTATGCTATATTAGTATTG
Organism: Temnothorax rugatulus; assembly: GCA_035220575.1. Taxonomy (NCBI): domain Eukaryota; kingdom Metazoa; phylum Arthropoda; class Insecta; order Hymenoptera; family Formicidae; genus Temnothorax; species Temnothorax rugatulus. The sequence goes on from JASTWL010001251.1 coordinate 5,582, forward strand.
TGTTGTAATTTCAGTTCTTTACTGTTAATATTAACGAAACTGTGGTGAGTTGAATCGATTTTCAAGGTAGTGAGTAGCGCAATCATATATTACGACTAAAATGATTACTCTATGAAATGTAAAAGGTTTAATGTGGTTATGTATTTCATGATACATAAGTGTAAGGGATAGTAAAGGATGGAATACAGCAAATTACAAGTGCATAGCTCTTGTATTCTTTGTTTAGCTTGATATCTTGTATATCCCACCGTTTAGGATATATGGCATTTTTAGCGCGCAGGATTTATGCCATAGTACCTACAAACATTCTGTAAAAATCGAAATCTCCTATGTGTTTCTTTTTCCTTCTTTTTCGGGACTATACATATATCAATAACATTTATGCATCTATCGTTCGTCTATTTTCTTTTAAAAATTTTTCAGTTTATATTTGTTTATTATTCTTACACCTTAATAACTTTTTACACCATTTATATCTTATTATGACATTTTATTGCCTTATTGCTTCCTCATAGAGAAGCTTTGTGATGGTGAAAATTTTTTTTTTCGAGATTTTGATGGAAATAGGTTTAGAATGTTCCAAAATGTCGAGAAATCATATTAATAAAAAATGTCCGGAAGTATGTGGTGTGTGTGGTGTGTGTGTGTGTGTGTTGGGTGTGTGTACGGATTTTTTGTACACGCATCTACTTCTACAATTTTTTAGATACCGAATGCATTTTTTTTTAATCGATAGAGTATCATAGAAAGTATGTCCTCCTCTAATTTTATTAAATCTGTCGACCGGTATGGATTTTAAGGGGATTTTCATTTTTTAGAAAAGTGTGTTTTACGCTGTAGCTTTCTCAATATTTGAGATATCGATCTATTTCTAATTCTATTATATTCTTCAGTTTTTTCTACCCCTATTTCATATATAATTTTGTAAGATTTGGATAATCAGTTCTTGAGTTACAGACATTTGAAATTTTGGAGAATCCGTATGTACATAGAAGCTTTATAAAGTTTGGTCTAATCAACCAAATTTTAAAGAATTATATATGAAATAGGAGTAGAAAAGACTGAAGAATATAATAGAATTAAAAATAGACCGATATCTCAAATATTGAGAAAATCTAGACAATTAAGTCAATTAAGGAAATTTATTATTTCTTAATTTAATTAATAAAAGCAATTTTTATATATTTAACAAATTATACTTTATTTATTAAAATGTATGCACCAGATTCTAAAGTCCAATAGGATGACACCCAGGAGAAAATAAATAATTAGGTTGGTGTTGAATTTAGCAAGAATCGGTGAAGGGATTACCGATTTCTGGATATTTTTAGAAATGTCCGTGGTTGCTCTAACTTTCGTAAATTTTTGTTGTAATAGTATGACAAATATTAGTATAACAAATATTAGTCACAATAAAGCTTATCACAATAAAAAAAAATATGCAAGTAGAAACTTGCACATTGCTTCCTCATAGTTTTGAAGTGTGCAAGTAGAACCTGCACATTGCTTTCTCATAGTTGTTAAGTGTGCAAGTAGAAATTTGCACATTGCTTCCTTATAGTTTTTAAGTGTGCAAGTAGAAACTTGCACATTGCTTCCTTATAATTTTTAAGTGTGCAAGTAGAAACTTGCACATTGCTTCCTCATAATTTTTAAGTGTGCAAGTAGAAACCTGCACATTGCTTCCTCATAGTTTTTAAGTGTGCAAGTAGAAACCTTCGCTCACAGAGCTTCCTCTATGAGGAAAGCCAAAACAAATAAATACTAATATTATACATCGAATAAAATAAAAGCTTCCTTATAGAGGAGCTTTGTGAGCGAAGGTTTCTACTTGCACACTTAAAAACTATGAGAAAGCAATGTGCAGGTTTCTACTTGCACACTTAAAAATTATGAGGAAGCAATGTGCAAGTTTTTTAAATATTATTTGTAATTTTTTATAAGGCGTACATTCAATCCATGAATGTCATGTAACCCACCTCTCTGGGATATATGGCAAAAATGCAAGGGTTTCTAAAAGTTTTTTTTTATTAAATACAAAAAATGAATATTTCATATTTCTATTTTTTTTTTATAGTAGTAGACAGTATAAAGTTTTTATTGGTATAATTTATTTGCCTTAAACATAGTAAATAGTACTCGATAAATTAAGTTTTCCTTAGCTGCGGCGTATATACCGGAGTTACCCTATAGTAGAAGGATACTTCAGGAATACTAGTAAAAGAACTGGAATTATTAACCGTTTAGATTTAGAAATACAATAATAAATGGACCTCGATTTTCGCGATTATTTGACGTAAAGAGCGAGGAGGAGAAAAATAAAAAATAGTCTTTTGTTCTGTGTATGAGGGACAGAACTATCCAAAAGTTTACAGCCTATAACCGTAAATAGTCGGATGTTTTCATATCGATTTAAAGTATAAAATTTTTGATTGTATTGTCGCGGACTAACTACCTTAAGATTAAAGTTAACAGTACAACATTAAATAATTAATTGACTAATTCATATACATATACTTTTCGTTATATGATATAGATAGAACATTTTTCGACATCCAGATGGAAGCATCCCGTAAAGAAAATTTCACGCGAAAAGAGATTCACGATAATGCAATAACAATGCTACTAACGGTGCGTACAATATTTTATAATATTTATAAATAAATAAATACTAAAATAAATATTTATGTACATAGGCCAGTGACACAACCAGTATTACGATGAATTTTGTTGTCTTCATGTTAGCAAATTTCCCAAAAATACAAGTATGTATGTGCATATTTATTCAAGATAATTGAATTTACTAGTTAAATAAACGAAGCGTAATAACATAATTTTTAAATATAAAAGATAATTATGTAATAATAAAAAAAAATTTATTTTTCTAATTTATTACTTTATACCATTTATTATACCATTTATTATCACTTTATGTTGTAATAATAACATGTGTAACATTGTTTTTGATCGACATTATATTAATATGGGTTTATTGTTAACGTAACTTATTATAGATTTGGTTCGTATAAATATTTTTGAAACTATCTAATTATCTTTTTTATATGTTAATTAACATTGATAGCTGTATGCAAATCATATATTGAAAAATTTTTTGTATATGCAACATGTACAATGTTTTATTCAGATTAAAAATTTTAATAGAATTATGCAAATATCGAGATAAACATATGTTATAAAATCAATTAGAGAAAATGCCATTTATGATCCGAGCTGGACCTTGGCAACCTAATAATATTTCTATGTTTGTCCAAGTATACAAATTTCCAATCTGTAGTAAACTGTTAATCGATTAAATTAAATTGGTTAAATTCAATTATTGATAATTGAAAAATATTGATAAATCAATTATTGACTTATAAATTGGAGGAATTTTACTGTTCTACACGAAAACTGTTAGATAGTAGCATTTCAAACTTCAATTTTACTTCATCTATTTCTATATGTTTATTTACTTTGAATTCAAATGTTCGTACCAACGTTGCTAAGATAACTTTCATAGGCATCAATTTTAAAGCCAACAAATAATCGGCACGCAGTTTACCAGCTTGGAAATTTGTGTACTTAGAAACACAGAAATATTATAAGGCTATCAAGAACCAGCTCGGACCGTAAATAGCATTTTCTCTAACTGATTGTATATTACATCGTCCTGTTTCACTTATTATTATTGTTTACATATATTATTACCAACTTCAGTTATGATTAGAATAAAATCAAATTTTAATTGCAACTGTTAAGAGCCTATTAAGTGTTATTTTGCATTTATGTAAATAAATACACCACTTAATGTCATGAAAGGAAAAAGTATACAAAGAATTATTGGAGATTTATGGCACGGAAACTGTAAAATCGACACCAATTAAATATGATGATTTACAACATATGGATTATTTGAACCGAGTCATCAAGGAAACGATGAGAATTTTCCCTCCTGCCCCTATAATTGGACGACAAGTAACAGAAGATATAAAAATAGGTTTGTTTACTTTTTATAAATAAGCAGATACATATTGTTAATTCTTATTAGAATTTCTTCTCTTCATAAATAATAATTAAATTGAGAGATGTAGGCATCAAAACATCAATCTTTATTCAACTTTTACTTGATTTTATATTAAAAGATACTGTGTTTAAATATTTCTGTTACAAAAATATTTGATAATAATTTAAAAGTTACAAAAAAGGTGACATTATTCTTATTTTATTAAGATTTACTAAAGAATAACGAAATACAGCCATTTTAATTTCCTGTATGCAATTTCGCTTCGTCAGTTGTATGTACATATACATTTTATGATAAATTTTAGGTTGTATTATTTATTACTATTATGCTTTTGTATTGTAATAATATTTTGGTAATAAAAAGTACACATTTTAGGAGAAGTTACTCTACCAAAAGGCACAAATATTTTTATACCAATTATTAAGATGCATCGAAATGAAAAATATTGGCCGGACCCATTAACGTTTGACCCGGACAGATTTCTTTCAAAAGAAATAAAAAGTTGTCAATCGAATTATTACATGCCTTTTAGTGACGGACCAAGGAAGTGCATAGGTATGTAGTCATAAATAATATATGATAAAGTATCATGTCAAAATTGATTTACATATATTAGCAAATTTGCAGGTATAAAATACGCAATGATGTCTATGAAAGTTATCTTAGCAACGTTGGTACGAACATTCGAATTCAAAGTAAATAAACATATAGAAATAGATGAAGTAAAATTGAAGTTTGAAATGCTACTAGCTACTGCTGAGCCTTTAAAAGTCCAACTTGAGAAACGATATTGCCAATAAACTAATGTAAAAGTATATTAAATGTAAAAATATTATACGTACGTTTGTATAATATTATGCTTATATAATATTATATTTTTGTGTAATATTCTGTATATCTTATGTTGGTGGCTGGCTCCGATTTAATATTTCTTTAGTTTGTGACGTTGTATGACATGGAATGTAACAATAAAATGTATTGAAGTAAATCTCTCTCTCTCTCTCTCTCTCTCTCTCTCTCTCTCAAGATTTTTAGCTTTTATTAAGTTTTATTGCGGTTCATCCTTAATCAAACGATGATTTAGTATTTCAACTTATACAATTCATGTCTCTCTAAAAATATGGCAGACTTGTCGTTATTTTTTACAGATGAATTTTAAAAATTTAACGCAAATTTTAATAGTTATATTACACGTACCTATAATATTACGATAAGGTGTCTGGTTCTATTTAACAAATTTGGAGAGTTATACAAATCTCAACTGAATAGCAATTAGCAATTATAGCAAATGCTAATTCCTTCGGCTTCGGGCTTTGGCTAAAAATTGACCTTCGGTCGGACACTACTAAAATTATTATATTATAAACAATACAGATAAACAAACGTTTCGGCCCTAAATATGGCCTTCATCAGTATAAGAAAAACAATAACCTTGATCGTTGAAATTAAATAATTAACGGAGAAACTAATTGTAAGTTACATCGTTATTAGAAGATAAAACCGACACACGCTTACATTCCTATCTTCGTGTAGATCCTTTTCATTTCTCGCAGCCGCCGGTAACGCCGCTAATTCCATTCGTGTACAATTAATTCGATCTAGTGTCCATAAGTCGGTCAAGGAATGGATCTGTCTCTACTGTCCACAAGTCGGTCACGATTGTAAAGACCTGATGCCGATCTGAATGTCCTTATGTGAATTATAGTATAATTTATATGCAATGAAATATATGTGATGAAATTAATGTGAATCTTAGTACCTTGATTTAGTACACTGAGAAATAAATGTTGTTAACTTGACTAAAATTTTCAACTGATTATAATTTTTTTAATTGAAATATTTATGTATTTAAATTAAATGCGACATATTAAATCTAACATGACGTAATTTGACTCAAATACTTAAATATTTCAATTAAAAAAATAATAATCAGTTGAAAATTTTAGTCAAGTTAACAACATTTTTTTCTCAGTGTAGAGATGTATATCGAGGAATACATGTTTTACTGTAGTCGGTCTAATGGCAAATGCGAGAGTCGGAGGTTGTAGTGTAAAGAAAGTGGAAGGGACGGAATATAGGAGGGGTTAGGAGCAAGAGTGGGAATTAGGAAGAAGGGAGTAAATTGAGTATTGGGAGATATGCGTCTGGTAATAATTCTGTGTCACTTTGCTTGTTGAGGCCCTCATTCTGTCTTTTAATATGCATCATCTCAGAAGTGAGTCGTTTGTAATATATAGATTCATTGTCCAAGACAGAAAGTGACACAGAATTATTACCGCATACCTTCTCCCAATACTCAATTTACTCCCTCCTTCCTAATTCCCGCTTTTGCTCCTATAAACCCCTCTTATATTTCGCCCCTTCCACTTTCTTTACACTACAATCTCCGACTCTCGCATTTGCCATTAGACCGACTACAGTAAAATATGTATTCCTTGATATACATCTCTACTAAATCAAGGTACTAAGATTCACATTAATTTCATCACATATATTTCATTGCATATAAATTATACTATAATTCACATAAGGACATTCGGATCGGCATCAGGTCTTTATCTTAACCGACTTGTGGACAGTAGGGACAGATCCATTCCTTGACCGACTTATGGATACTAGATCGAATTAATTGTACACGAATAAAATTAGCGGCGTTACCGGCGACTGCGAGAAATGAAAAGGATCTACACGAAGATAGAATGTATAAGCGTGTGTCGGTTTTATCTTTTAATAACGATATAACTTAGTTTCTCCGTTAATTATTCAACGACCAAGGTTATTGTTTTTCTTACACTGATGATGGCCATATTTAGGGCCGAAACGTTTGTTTATCTGTATTGTTTATAATATAATAATTTTAGCACAAAGACCTTGCTTGTTCGCCAGCCTTTATTTAAATTAAATTGTTTATATAAAGCTAACATTATTAACTAATTGTTTATTCTATTTATGTTAATCATTCATATTACATCACTACATCAGAAGAAATGACGCATATCTCTGAACTGGTTTCCTTGATAGATCTCGGCAGATCTTGATCTTCATATTCTCGTACAGGGCTAAAAAACTGATTAAAGAGTTAAAAAAGTTTGGATATAGTTCCGAAAACGGTCCACCTCCGATTTCAATAAAATTGTGTAAAAAGTTTCATTTGGGTTAAAATGGAAGCCCTTAAAGCAAATTTTGGTAACTATTAAAAGAAAGCCATTTTTTTAAATAAAATAGTAAAAAGAATGGTAAGTGTGCCCACACAGCACGTAATATTACAGAAATATTGCAGTAATATTGCAATATAGCGGAAATATTACGTATTACAATGAAATATTACAGAAATATTACTGATATATTACACGTTTTTGAATAATATTGAAATATTACAGTAATATTGCTGCAATATATTGTTGAAATATAATACTTTAAGTAGCAAAATAATGTCAAATGACATTTCAATGACATCTTATTGACGTCATTAAGACGTTATTATGGTATCACACAATCATACGTATTGCACACATAAAATATACCAGTTAAAAAATTTTAGATTAAAAAAAAATCTGAATAAAAAATGATGGAAAATGTGGTGGAATCAAAAGAGACTGTATTCTCGGGGAATAAAAGTTATTAAGAAAAATTTTATAAGTGGTATTTAATTTTATAACTTGTGATTTGTTTTGTAATAATAAAAGATAAGTATATGTACAATTAATTTTTAATTAAGAGCCAGTAAGTAAATTAATAATAAAATAAATGGATAAATTTTGGAATTTATATTTCTTATATAATCAATATTGAATTTTTCAAATTACGAGTTTGTCACACGGATAAACAGAACGTTTCTGTGTGCGTAAGTGGAGGGATGAACGCTAGTGTGTGCGGCTATGCGCTTGCTCGTAGCACCGACCCCCACCATTCCCGGTCTTCTCTCGCTGTCTCTCGCATAGCTACGTAGGACCACGCAATCACGTAGTACGGCACAGTCGCGTGGCGTGCTCGATCGTGTTCGGACGTGTTTGCTCGGACGGAAAATTTTTTCAAGTATTGCAACTGTTACTGTCTGTACTGTGATTTCCAATATTGGTACCGTGTATCGGCGCTTTTCGAGGCCTACAACTTTCTTTTACGACGCCCTTTGCGGCTTATACGACAAATGGTTCGCCCTGGCCTATATTTGAGCAGCGCTCGACGGCCATCATAATAAGAAGAAGAAGACGTAGTACGACACCGCACAGGAACAATCGTTTTAATTTCAGGTAATTTTTCTTCATTTAATAAATGTTATTTACATAAATATTTCTAAAATTATTTTTATATAATTACCACTAATACTTTTGTACATAATATATTTGGCGATTTGTCATTAAAACCCAAAATAGAGATTACGTGGCATTATCTGCAAAACCACGTTAATATCATAAAAATCATTTCAATGACCATCTTAAAATACATATATTTACCTTTATAACCTTATTGAACGAGTCTCTAATGGGATTATTTATTAATGGCTTCATACTTAAATCTTGATGCTAACTTAACCTCAAAATTTTTAACAGTTTAATCCAACTGGAGCCCTCAGTTGGAGATACGTGATAGGAATATGCCTATCCCAAATTTCCTAAAAAGCAGTTTAACCATTAATTACGTGATTTAATCATTATTTAACCATTTATGTGATTTTATAATAATTATTGTTCTTATGCTATATGTTACAGTATTGCTTTCCATCAGTGGATGTTCATGCAGTCCAGAGTAGCACCAAGTAGTTTGATAGAAGAGCAAAAGATTTATTTATTAGATACGTAAGTAAGAAAAAGTTAAATTTGATATAAACCATGCTTTCTAATATTAAACGCCGATACTGAAAATCCAAAGTATACGTGTAACATTAACAGATTTTCAGTATAGATAGTGAATATTGGAACACAGATTCATACTTAACCTACTTTTATGTTTAAAATATATAATTAGATGTAAATAATAATTACTGTTTTTGTATTATGTTGCAGTGTTACGTTGCTTTCCATTAGTGGAAGTTCACGCAGAGCAGCACCAAGCAGTTTGATTTCTATCACACTCTTCTGAGCGAAAGCTTTATTTATTAGATACATAAGTAAGAAAAAGTTAAATTTGGTATAAACTGCGTTCCAATATTAATATTTAGTACTGAAAATCTAAAATGTATGTATAACATTAACCATATAGATTTTCAGTATAAACAGTGAATATCGGAACACAGTCATACTTAACCCCGTACTCTTATGTTTGAATATATAATTATGTATGAAATAAACAGTGTGATTTATTTCGTGTGCTAATCATCTCCGCTATAATTATCTCAGAAAGTATTGATTTATTGGAAAAATGTTTCAGATAAAAGTTGGAGGGTTCAAGGAGGAAATAGACAATTTTATTAGATTTTGGGTCGGGGCCTGTGTTAAAACCCAGTATTATTCAAGCCAAATTATTTAAATAGAAACCCCCTTTTTATTGCATCATCTTTTTCTACTAATTAATATGAACAACTTTTGTCTGAAACATTTTTTTATTTGCCTTATACTTTATTAGATATTCAAGGAAAACTTGGTAATTTTTTCAATATTTAGCTTACAATATCTCAATAAACGTTTGTCGAAGGGAAAAGTGGTACAGGACTTTTTGACTTGATTTGGTCTCAAGAATATACTGTTGCAATAGTATTTCAATTTCTTTAAATAATTCTGTACACATGAAAGCTCCAAGGAAATGTATACACAAATAATTAAAAAAATTAGGATATTATTGTAATAGCATATTCTTGAAACCATATCAAGTCAAAAAGTCTTGTATCATTTTTCTCTCTGACAAACATTTATTAAGATATTATAAGCTAAATATTTAAAAAAAATTACCAAATTTTTCTTCAATATCTCAAAAAGTATAAGGCAAATAAAAAATGTTTCAGACAAAAGTTGTTTATATTAATTAGTAAAAATAGATAATATAATAAAAAATGGGAGTTTTTATTTAAAAACTTGGACTTTACTGGGCTCAACATGGGTCCTGGACCCAAAATCTAATAAGATCATCCATTATTTCTCTTTGAACCCTCCAACTTTTATCTGAAATATTTTTCCAATAAATCAATACTTTCTGAGATAATTAGCGGAGATAATTGGTACACAAAATAAAACTCACCCTGTGTAATCAGATATAAATAATAATTACAGTTTTTGTATTATGTTATAGTGTTACGTCACTCTTCATCAGTGGAAATGCATTCGGTGCAGAGTAGCAGTTTTGAAGAAGAAAAAAATAGAAAGATAATATCAATATTATTTTAATATTGTATGTAACAATACTATTAAAAATAATTAAATAAAATTTAATAAAAATTATTAAAATGGTTTAATTCCTAGCAATATTATACAAATATCACACAAATATTATAGTAATATTACTGATATATTGCAGTAATATTACGTAATATTACTGAAATAAATATCAGTAATATTACTGATATTCATTTGCGCGGACATTTTAATATTACTGAGATATTGCAGTAATATTACTGCAATATTTCTGCTATATTTCATTGTAATATTGCAATGGAAAAATAATATGGCTGCAATATTACTGAAATATTATGTGCTATGTGGGTGGTAATTATTTAGTTTAACGGAATAATTTTCTGCGATCTTAATCTTGACATTGTGACAGGAGATCCTGAGTTCAACGTCTCTCAGTCCAAACTCTCGGAGATCCGCGTTAGAATAAGGCAATATTCGATTGACATTAAATTAAAACTTAGCGCTAAGTCCAATAGAATTATTCTATACAGTCGAATTACCGAACAAACCTCGACGGCTGTGCCAGTAACGATATATCGTCCGACGGCCAATGAGCGTCGGCTTTGCCTACGGCGACTTCCCCCTGTTCTCCCGGACCACAGGGGTTGCCGGCGAAAACGAGACCGATCACTCTCCGTCTGAGCATCGTGCGAATCAATCAATCAATCAATTGTGCGACTAACAAAGTTGAATAACATAATAACCTTGTATTGAATAACTGGTGTCGTCGAAACATTTGTCAAGAATCGTTTGTCAAGAAGCGATTACACGGAGAGTCGATCTCCGAGGGCTGTGACTGCCTATTGAATAATAAAAGGTTACTGATTCCTGTCAATACGTGAGTAGTAATTTGCAGTTCCGTCAATTACTTTCTGCTTCTTGGAATCTACTGTTTCCTGGGTCACCCAATCGAACCAACTTGTCATAAAATTCGAGTCAGATCTATTTGGTTAATTTCGGGAAAATTAACTGGCGCCCAACAAATTAATTCGGCGATATTTTGAGCCCCGAAAGCTTTTTACAACAAGCCTTTCACCCGACCCAAGCCGCGTCGGGTGAAAGGCTTGTTGTAAAAAAGTGCCTATCTCAACATATATTATAGAGAGCACTTTCCTGAGTAATCTTATAAAGATTTTAGCCGTCGTTCATTACTTATTAAACAGTTATTAACAAAAAGTTCAAGAAATATAACAGTTTGTGTCAGTTCTAAGGGAAGTGATTTGTTAATATGTGCGTGTATAGACAGTACACACTGTAGGCAGGGGTAAGTGGGGGTGGACTTCAATTCGCATGAGAAATTAAAAACTTGAACCGTATAATAATAGACCTCGGCTCACCCTATAAGCAGGGTTGAGATGGGGTGGGATAAATCTCGCTTCGCGTGGAAAGTTAAAAACCTGAAATGTACAATGATAAACCTCGTTTTGTCCTGTAAGCAGGGGATGCGGTGAAAAACTATACTATACTAATATATATATATTATATACAAATGCAATAAAAGAATAATTATTAGCAAATTGCGATGTATTTTTCTGCATATATAAAAACAATCGTATATAAAGTCGTTTTACATTAGTCGCATGCAATTCATATTGTCGCAAATCGCAAGTCGTTGCGGTTTGAGTTTTTACATTGCAATTGTAAGTCACAGCCAATCAAAGAAGAGAATTATTGTAAAAATTTCGTTTTAAGCAAGCAGTACTAGTATTACAAGCAAGTAGCTATAGTACTGTTTGCGAAGAAAGCAGTACTACTTCCGGTCGTAACTTAATTGCAAATATCAATCGCAAGAATTAAAATAAAATTTCCTAACTTATCAATAACTTTGCATGTTACAACAGAACATGAAACGAGCAACCCAAATAGATGCCGTGACAACGGAACTCGATGCTCGACATTGCCTGTCGCAAATCGTGACGCAAATTTTGGATTTGGTCAAATTTTACGATTGCTGTTTGCGACTACGTTAATAATTATGATCGAAAGTAGTTCTGCTTGCTTTTATGTACGATTGGCTATTTGCGATTAATGTAGAACGATCTTTTACGTTCGCTTATGTATATCGTTGCAATGTTTTGCAGTTATTTGCACTAAATGTAAAAAAATAATGAATAGCAAAAATAGGATAGCGTATGAAAAATAATTTTGCAGATATGCATAAAATTATTGTCAGCATATCAAAATTATAACCAAGATAATTATATCTTACTTGTACCAGTCATAAAGTTCATATTATTTATAACTAGAATGGCATAAACGTAAGGTTACGTAAAAAGTAACTCCAACGTGATTAATGTATCTGTCATTTGTTAATTTAAACAACTTTTGCTTAAATCATAGGCTGCGTTCAGCAGAACGCAACAGTTTTCAACCGTTTTATGATTCTCTGCTGAACGATTCTAAATGCACTAAAAGTCTCAACACGTTCACTCAGCGGTTGCCATAATTTTCAGCTAATTAAAAGTACGCTGAATATGGCTGCGTTCAGCAGAACGCAACAGTTTTCAACCGTTTCATGATTCTCTGCTGAACGCCGATTCTAAGCGCACTCAAAGTCTCAACACGTTCACTCAGCAGTCGCCATGATTTTCAGCGAACTAAAAGTACGCTGTATCTCAAGCAAAACGTTATCAGTAAAAACTGCCTCCAGTAATATCGCTGAGAATAATAAATATAAATATACATATAAAAATATTATTTATAACGCAATAGATACAGTGGAAACGCACAGAAAGTTACAAAATAGTATGTATATATAAATATTAATATAAGAAAATAAAGAAATATATTATAATTATAATTTAGATAAACTCGGGAACAAACCATTCAACTTGCGTGAACGATATCTCGGTCACTATTGGTCGTAAAAATGTTTTCGACCCCGCATTTTTTTTGTTAGAATGTCTACTTTCTTTTATCTCAAAACGAAAAAATCGCTTAGACTGCTATAAAAAAACTTGTACGCAAAAATGTGAAAAAAATCTTTTTTCTCAAATCTTTCGCTATTTTTTAATTCCGTTTTAATCTTATTTCTTGGGTTTCCGATATCGCAAAAAAATTTTTTATAAACGTATTTGATGCAAAATTTTATTTTCTACAAAAAAGTTTTCTCGTATTTTTTTCGTATTTTGCGTCGTTTTCTATGTTACGTCCTGCGAACTCCACGATTTCCCTTTTTCGCGGGAATTCCTATGAGCTTAAGATAGGCCTTAAGATTATGATAAGTAAACTGAGCACGGACGGTTGTCGATCGGCGAGTGAGCCTTGATCCTTGCACATTCCCTTTTTCTTTTTTATAACTAAACTATCTATTTGCCTAGGCGACTAAACGCAACCTTCCAGATGACGAATAACTGACGGACGGGGCATACGTGACTAGATTTTCATCAGCCTTGTCAAGCCTATAACTATAAACCCGGCGACACGACGCGCCAAATGGGCCTTAATGGGTTGATGAAGATCTTTATTGCATAGAGCGAGCTTTCAAAATTGCACCTACGATGTTTCCGACAAGCGGAAACAAAGCCTAAGACGTGTCTGTAAATACACGTGGCGGAAGTTTCCGTTTGTATTTAAGATTGAGAGGTATGCATCGTCCGTCAACATAAAAACAGGGTCGCGAGATAAAAAAGGAACCCTAATAAAAGAGAAATCGGCGATAGCCGAAAAACAAATGAGTCACTGGAGGAAGCGATGGGTTGCGCCCCCAATAAGACAGTGGGGGCCTTACGAGAGGACTCACCAACGAACAGTCGGAAAAATCGACAATCGTCTCTAGCTTTCTAGGATAGGTGAAAACTTAAGAATCCGCCTCTTTGGTGAAGACATCCCGCCAACGAGAAATCCTTTAAACAGAAATTAGAAACATCCCACCAACCAGGAGTTCCCAAAATGAAAACCAGACACATCCCACACAAAATCCACCCCTTCCATTCCTTTAACTTCCCTATATAAATCCCGACATTGGAAAGCTCGACCTCTTCTCCTCCTTGAACTTCAGTCTCGTGCACAGCAAGCTTCAGTCTCTTCGGTCAACCTCGGAGTCTCTGTCGTTTAAGTTGTAACCGATCAAGTTGTGCGCGTTAAAACTACGAGTGCTCACCGAAAAGCTGAGAGTCACCAGATCCTACCTCACTTAGATCAGCACCAAAAAGTAAGTCCTTTACGCATATAACCAAATACCACTTTCCCTTTTTTATTTTTTCGATACATTCTCGCGTTCCGGAAGTCTCCCGCTCACTCACTCCTTCAAACCCTCTTTGATTTCTCCATTACTTCCGAGTTAGCTGATTTTATCGGCGGACTCGGGGTAATTTCTTACCCCTGTTATTTCTGAGTTAGCTGATTTATCGGCGGACCCAGAGTAATCTCCTCCACTGCTTCTGAGTTAGCTGATTTCATCGGCGGACTCGAAGTATATAATTGCTTTGAGTTAGCTGACGCGTTGGTGGACCGAGGTATGTCGCTTTGAGTTAGCTGGCTGGTTGGTGGACTCGAGGTATATTGCTTTGAGTTAGCTGACTCGTCGGTGGATTCGAGGTACACTGCTTTGAGTTAGCTGGCTCGTTGGTGGACTCGAGGTACTCCTAGATTTGTTTAATCCCCCAAAACCTGAGCTGACTTCCCCGCACTTGGCGGATTTTAATATTAACAATCCGCTAACTTGTAGTGGATTCGGCCGGTCCCGCCCGTAAGAAGTCGCGAAACGCCGCGAGACACGAAAGACGTCGTCAACATAAGCGGGCGCGGAAGGAGGTCGAAGACCAAGGATCGGAATTCCCTCAGGAACAAACTAACCCCGGTCCTTCGTGTCTCGCCACTCCACCGCCTCTACCAGTCTTCTCGGAGGAACCCTGTTCCTCACACCAGAGTCGCCCCGTCGTGCCACCTCGCCCTATCGTCCTTCCATCTCGCCCTTTCCCTCCGTTTTCTCGTCCTGTTTGTCGCGTGGCCCCTTTTCGCGTAGTCCCGGTCAACCGCGATCCCGCCACCCTGCTCGAACCTCCCGGTTCCCCCTCCTCTTCCAGGGGACCATCCCCGACCCCCTCGACCGGCTCAACCGTCGATCTCGAGGAAGTACTCGATCCAGAGATGATCACTTTAGAATAATAGTTATAAAATTTATTTATTTTATTTTAATTTAGTTTCAAATACACCTACACACCGCACACATATTTAATTAAATTCATGTAACCTCAGTTCTAAGATCAATTGTAATAATAGCGGGCAGGATGTGCATTGAATAGGTTTCCCCTTCCAAGATCCTGCCCGATCACCTCCGCACTAATGTAACACCCGCGATGAATACACCTTACACATACATTTTCACTTTAAAATATCTCAATTCCCGGTTTAATTTGCCTACGTCTTACTTATTGTAATAGCGACAGTTTACTTAATTCAGAATAAATGTTTTATTTATGTTAAATATAAATTTCCATTTCATTTATTTGTAACTTAAGACCCCACCCATTACTCTTCACTACTCGTTTCACCTCCCGAAATCGCACGAGGTCCGATCCTGAGTTAAAGGGATTAAATTCCCTGACTCGAAAGAGGACCGACGATCGCACCGCTCACAGAAGGTGTCCTACCGTCCCTACGGACGTTGACCCTTCTTGACCCTTCGAAAGTACGTTCGGCTCGCGCCACGCGCCTCAGAGCGTGTACCTGCGAGCGACAGTCTTAAGCGTCTAGTTGCGTCCTTCCTTACCCCGACCCCTCTGGTTAGCCCTTCGCTTCCCAGTTTTTCCTTCCTAATCCCGGGGTTGGACGTAACATCTAGATATTTCAAAAACAATGGAAAACTATATTTTTTGTTAATATCTCAGAAGTGCACCCCTTAATTTAATAGCATTTTCGTTTTTTAACTTATTTTAGTGTCGAATAGTCGTATGAATCAATAAAATTCCATTAAAGAATTAGTTCCGAATGAGCGTCGTTTTTTAGCTCCAAGCAATAGCCTATATAAGCATTAGCACCAATTGTTTGGAGAAAATAATATGAGCATTACTGAGCAAGATAATCGCATTCTGATAGTAATATTAATGTAATATTGTGTTGCTATTTCGCTGTTATTACTCCTTAATACAATGGCGTAATTTGTCTGGCATGTCTTCCTTTAAGGTAGTTCTGTTGTTTTTCACTCTTTTTACGAATTTTTTGAAATTTTAATGTGTTGTAGACGGAGTTAATATCTATTGATTACGAAATTTTGAAGTCGATTCACCGTTTAGTTTATTAATTAAAAATAGCACTTTTTGTGCCTGCGCCCTATACACAACACGTGGAAGGATGGCACTTTCATCACATTTTAATATATAACGATAGAACGGATTTTACGATTTTAATAAAAAAACAGTAGGGTATAAAACATGAGTGTGGGATTATTCTTAAAAAAAAAAAAGTAAAAAAAAATTTCACTGTTTAGTTTCAAAGATATCACTTTGCAAAGAATACATATTTATGCATATTAAATGTTCGGCAACATAACCCATATCAATAATACGTCTGCCTTCAAATTGAAATGTTTGTTATTTCTCAGTGAAGTTATATGTGGCACCTGTTCACGTTTAGCAGCATTTGCTGTGCACATTTGCGGCAACGGCTTTTTTTCGTTCGGCTTTTTTATCAAGACTTTTTTTTCTTGATAAACCGACCTTTCAAACGCAATTGATCTGACATTAAAATGTGGTAATGGTGTATTCATGCATGAGCTGTTTCTATATATACGCACACATGACCTGCAGTATTATTTTATAATACTGAATTATATAATATTATGTAACGAATTTTTGAATTTAATATCTATAATATATATAAAGACGATTCAAATAAATTTATAAATTTAGGATTAAATATCTGCATATATGATGACTTGCGAATCTATATCTATACAGATATAGTGCTATATCTGGTTGTACATAGGACAAGATTACCCGGGAAAAAAAGATTATATATAATTATATATAATTATATATAAATATATATGATTATATGTGATAATATATGAAATTTGGTGCTTCATATAAAATTATATATGGGTCCATATATCATTATATATGAGCATATATAATTCCAAATATAACTACCCGGGAAAAAAAAATTATATATAACTATACATAAACATATAAAATTATGTGTAATTATATATAAATATGTATTTTTTTATATAATTTAATATAAGTATACCTGGATTCTTATATAAAATTATATAAAATTTTGTATAATTATATATAAGTATATATATCTATATATATTTATATATAAGCATATATATTAAAATATATAATTGTATAAAATATATATTTTTCTATATAATTATATAAAATTATATCTAATTCCTCACGTAAAATTATATATAATTTTATATAATTATATATATTAATATATTTTTATTTAAACGAATATAGAATTTTTCTAAATAAGTAAATCCTAAAATATATAAATTTATATAATTATATATAATCATATATAATTTTATCTGTCAAAGATATAGAAATAAATGTACATGCAGTTAAGAAAGATGCATGGTAGCGCATCTTTCCGTGATAGTTTGAACGACGCCACTAGGCGGCGCATAATAGTAAGACTAACTCGTAAGTAAATTTCAGTTGGGGGCTAATATAAACAGGCCTTCTACGAAGTAAAATCATGACATCTGCGAGACATATCTTTGTCAGCAACACAACGCAAGACTCACCCAACACTGTCTTAATTGATGCAAAATAATGCAAAAATTATATATAATTTTATATACTAATATATAATCCTTTAGTAAACCTTAATATAAAGTTATATATAATTATATAAAATTATATAAAAATTTGTAAAATTATATATCTTTATATATAATCAGATAAAATTATATCGTGCCAATTTTCATATATAATTATATATGATCATTTATTTATAATTATATATGATTATATATAATTTTTTTTTCCCGGGTAGATATGAACAATAGATCATATATGCACTCATGTATGGATACATATAAGATTCATATGGAAGTATATATAACCGTGTATGATTATATATGATTATATATGATTATATATAATTATACAGACGATTAAAATATATTTAAATATATATAAATGTTTCATATACAATTTGACATGATTATATATGAGTTCATATAATTTATATATAAATTATATATAAGAAGCATTTATCCATGTAGATTATATATGATTATATATAATCATATATAAACTTTAAATTCGGATTATCCAATAGATGGCATTCAATAGGATTCGTTTCTCGTATTTAAAATTTGACGAACAATGATATAAAAAAGGTATCAAGAGACACGGCACTGTGTCACGTCAAACTGTGTCAAGTTATATTATATGGAATAAATCATTTCACTTTTGATTCTACAGCTTTTGAAAAAATATACATCTTAATTTATCAATGCTTTATTATCGAAGTTAACACCCGGGAAAAAAAGATTATATATAATTATATATAAATATATATATGATTATATATAATACAATTAAATATGAATTTTGTCTCTATATGATCATATATAATTATATATAAGCATATATGAACATATATAATGATATTATATATATGTAAATATATATAATTATATATGACCATATATAGTCAATATATATTAAAAAAGAACTGTTAACTTCGATAATAAAGCATTGATAAATTAAGATGTATATTTTTTCAAAAGCTGTAGAATCAAAAGTGAAATGATTTATTCCATATAATATAACTTGACACAGCTTGACGTGAGACAGTGCCGTGTCTCTTGATACCTTTTTTATATCACTGTTCGTCAAATTTTAAATACGGAGAAACGAATCCTATCGAATGCCATCTATTGGATAATCCGAATTTAAAGTTTATATATGATTATATATAATCATATATAATCTACATGGATAAATGCTTCTTATATATAATTATATATAAATATATATGATTATATATAATACAATTATATATGAATTTTGTCTCTATATGATCATATATAATTATATATAATTATACATGAGCATATATGAACATATATAATGATATTATATATATGTAAATATATATAATTATATATGACCATGTATAGTCAATATATATTAAAAAAGAACTGTTAACTTCGATAATAAAGCATTAATAAATTAAGATGTATATTTTTTCAAAAGCTGTAGATCGAATCAAAAGTGAAATGATTTATTCCACATAATATAAGCTTGACACAGCTTGACGTGAGACAGTGCCGTGTCTCTTGATACCTCTTTTATATCCCCGGGAAAAAATGGAGGAGATCTGACCATGTCTGATTTGATAAAATGAGATACAACGAGATCTGAAATTTAAGTAAAGTCAGATCTGATTGGATACAATTTTATCTCGCCAGATCTGCATGGCCATATCTGATCACATGCAGCCAGATATGCTGAACTGTAATCCGATCTCACCAGATCTGATCATTGCTGCCGTTCGATATTGAATCGCAGATCCAATCGGATCTCTTCCGATCTAATCGGACATTATCTGATTGCTTCAGATCTCCTGAAATACGAGCAGACATTACACCTCGGATCTTGTCGAATCTGAGCAGACTTAGCCAGACATATCTTGATCTCACCAGATAAGACCAATCTTGGCTTACAAAGTTGTGTTGCTGATCCAATCAGATCTCTTCCGATCTTGCCGGATCTGAGCAGACCTAGTCAGACATATCTTGATCTCACCAGATAAGACCAATCTTGGCTTACAAAGTTGTGTTGCTGATCCAATCAGATCTCTTCCGATCTTGCCGGATCTGAGTAGACCTAGTCAGATATATCTTGATCTCACCAGATAAGACCAATCTTGGTTTACAAAGTTGTGTTGCTGATCCAATCAGATCTCTTCCGATCTTGCCGGATCTGAGCAGATCTCGTCAGTATAGAACTTATAAAAATTTCGTTCTCAAATCGTCCATTATTAATTTTTACACCCAATGTTGGACATTATAAAATATAATATTAACTCTGTAAAGGGGAAGCTTAAATGATTTTTGGTCAAAAAATCAATTGATTTTTATATTAAAAATAGTTTTCTCAATTTTGAAACATTAACATATATAATAAATATAGTCTCTGCCAATTTGATAATAATTGTTAATTTCGACACCATATTTAGAATTTATTATAAGTATTGAATATTCCATTAAAAAAGTACCATACAAAATTAATTAATAATAGATAAATATAAAAGATTAATGTATATATGTATATATAAAACATAAATCTTTTAAATTATTTTGCAAACATACCTTATAATTTACACTGATAAAATAATATAATCACATATAAACTTATATAGTCATATAAGATTATATATGATCAGATCATAATGTTGCATCTCAAAGTATCCGATAGATGGCATCCGACGGGATCTGATTCTCGTATTTAAAATTTGATGAACAGTGGTATAAGAACGGTATCAGACACGGCAGTGTCGTGCTAAGTCGCGGCAAGTTATGTAAATCGTGGAACGGCACAACTTTTGTATCATGGAGTCCACTTTTATAATAAAGTGGCACATTTAAAAAATAACATTTGAAAACAACAATTTTCTGCAGTGGATGGACACCGGATCGGATCAGATCTACTCATGTCTGATTGGATCTGAGCAGATATAATAGATTATTCTCATTATATATCTGACTCTGTCCGCTAGGATCGGATCAGATCTACTCATGTCTGATTGGATCTGATCAGATAGGGCCAATATTTTGATTAAACCAGATCTGAGTGGATCGGATCTGATAAGATCTGCTCAAGTCTGTTCAGATCTCTTCCATTTTTTCCCGGGTCACTATTCGTCAAATTTTAAATACGAGAAACGAACCCTATCGAATGCCATCTATTGGATAATCCGAATTTAAAGTTTATATATGATTATATATAATCATATATAATCTACATGGATAAATGCTTCTTATATATAATTTATATATAAATTATATGAACTCATATATAATCATGTCAAATTGTATATGAAACATTTATATATATTTAAATATATTTTAATCGTCTGTATAATTATATATAATTATATATAATCATATATAATCATATATAATCATATACGGTTATATATACTTCCATATGAATCTTATATGTATCCATACATGAGTGCATATATGATCTATTGTTCATATCTAATTATATTTGGAATTATATACGCCCATATATATAATGATATGTGTACTCATATATAATTTTATATGAAGTACCAAATTTCATATATAATCACATATAATCATATATATTTATATATAATTATATATAATTATATATAATTATATATAATCTTTTTTCGCCGGGCAGTTCTTTTTTAATATATATTGACTATATATGGTCATATATAATCTATATATATTTACATATATATAATATCATTATATATGTTTATATATGCTTATATATAATTATATATAATTATATATGATCATATAGAGACAAAATTCATATATGATTGTATTATATATAATCATATATATTTATATATAATTATATATAATCTTTTTTTCCCGGGTAGGCATATTAATATATCTGGCTATATATGACTTCATATATAGTTGTATATAATGCTATATCTAGTTATATGTAGGGTGCACTACTCATATATCATTATATCTGGCTTCACATACATTTATATACGATTAGATATGGTGCTATATCTGGTTGTACATAGGACAAGATTAGTCACATTAATATATCCGGCTATATATGACTGCATATATAGTTGTATATAATACTATATCTAGTTATATGTCGGGTGCAGTACTCTCATATCATCATATCTGGCTTCACATACATTTATATACGATTAGATATGGTGCTATATCTGGTTGTATATAGCGCCAGATTAGTCACATTAATATATCTGGCTATATATGACTGCATATATAGTTGTATATAATACTATATCTAGTTATATGTAGAGTGCACTAATCACATATCATTATATCTGGCTTCACATAAAGTTATATACATTTATATACAAGTAGATATGGTGCTATATCTGGTTGTATGTGGGACCACTGATTGCACATGTGGCCATGTATAATTAGATATGACCCCATATAAAAACATATATAATTATATATAATTATATATATACCAGATATAATTATATGGATGGTCGGGCAGGGGTCCTCGTAGAGAACGGACGTGTCTCGAGAGTGCTCCGTATAAGTATTCTATAAGTGTCCTTAAACTTCGTAATTTTCTGGAAATTTTTATACGTGATGATTCGTGCTGTGATAACAAGTCGAACGATATGCAATTTTTGACATTTGTACTTAATTTAAGAAAGTTATTAACATTTTCGTTTCGTACATGGGCACGCCCATGCACATACTACTGAATCGTATCCACCTAAAATATTTGGATATTTTATTAATCCGCTTAATTTATTGAGAATCTAGACTTTAACTCGTCACTGGACGTATAAGTGCATCTCGCTATATACATATTATAGTAGTTTTTGTAAATTTCTGCCAGAAACTGGATATTAACTTTCTGCCACGTCACGATGTCATACCTCGTGGTGCTCATCGAGATCTGAATATAATTTTTAATCCGCCTTACATCCCTGGACGTTCGATAGTAATCCCAAAATTGGGACTATTGGGAGCACAGGAGCCTTCGACGATATATATATTATTGCTGATCTCACATAATTATTGACAGAAATCTACACTTAATTTTGGAAGAACACGTACGCATATGGTACACGGCAATTTACGATGGTCTCGATATGAAGCTGATGGGCCTATATATAAGAATACATGGACGGTATTATAATATAAGAAGGACGTTTTATATTTTTATAATGATTTTGGTGAGTCTTGACTGTTTCTCGTGTGTGATATGAGTGTCAAATTTTTCGTTTTCTGTACGATCCGTCAGACGGCAATATTGGAAAGATCGCGGCGGTTCGGCTCCATGTGTGTTAATGGAGTTTACGGCTGCTAATAAATAGGGATAATCACGGCCCAAATGGCTAGTGGAAAATATGCACATATGGCTGTGTTAATTCGTATTCATCCTACGATAATGGCCGGCTCCTGTGATATTTCACGAGTATGGGTAATGGCGGTTGGATCCATGGCGCCGCGATAACTTTACGTGCTGAAACGTCGCATTTTGAACGCGAATATGATTATGAGTACTCGTGCGCCGTCCCCGTCGTGCGGACCTCCCGGTGCGATCGTGGTCCATATGAACTTCATGTGCGTGCGGGCTTTATACCCCAGGATGTTGCATTGAATATCGTGTCACGCACCGTAATCCACGCTTACGATTTCACGATAATAACATCGTTATCTTGTGCAAACGCTCCGGATTAGCATATTATAAGTATACCCCGGATCCCCGGAGATAATATACATAGTGCACATAGGTTATGTACTGGGATATTCCCTCGCGTTGATAACATCATTTTTGGGTTATTACGGATCTATTACTACGTTTACGCGAGCGTTACTTCTGTAGTAACTTGTGATAATTTCTTCGCGTAAACGGGATTTTGTAGTAACTTACGATAATTTACTCCGCGTAAACGAGTGAATTATCGTAAGTTACTACAGAAGTAACGCTCGCGTAAACGTAGTATATGTGACTTAATGAATTGCGTTTCTAATTGTTATTGATCTATGGACTGTGGTCTGAATTGCCGCATTATATTGCGAGATCAAACCACAAGTGAATTCTGTTTGACAGTCACATGTTGTTAACAAATAGCTATTAATTGATCCGCGATTTGCTTGGAACTGTGTATATATTAGCAGAGAGAAGGATGAGAGTGGTCATGCCCGCGTTTTAGGTGGTCCCCGTCCATGAGCGCCTCTATGTGCACAAAACGTGCACATTGAACTACGTAGCCATGTCCACGAAAATTTCTGATGGGTAACGCGTTATGTGCACGCTCTATTGGTTCTGTTCCGTGCTATGTGCACGATCTTTTGGTTCTGTTCCGTGCTATGTCCAAAGCGTCGGTAATGCATAATACTTATATGGAGGGGATGTGCTGGCCGCGGCTGCCGCGCTCGACCCTCGGCAACACTCGGCAAGCTTCGAGCCAGTTCGAGCGAGGAGAGAAGCACAGACATACGATCTGCTGTCTTCTTATTATGATGTAGCTGCTTAGCACGCATTTCGGGTATCGCGTCTCGCGTCTCACCAAGCGCCGAGTCTCGAGTTGGCAAATCGACGATGCGTTGCTGCGTTACATTTATGTTTACACTTACGAATTTTAATTTTTATGTTTATAAATATTTATTTAATTATATTATATATGAAATTTATAAATATAAAATTTACAAATATAATTAAATAAATATCAATAAATATAAAAATTAAAATTTGTAAGGATAATGTATAAAAATAGCAATCCCTGTTTTTGCCCATACGCTTTTTTATCTGAAAAAAGTCCTACACATTAAAAACATTAACTTTAGCATCGTATAGCATAATATTTAAATGGATATAATAATAATTAAATGCATAATAATAATTAAATAAATATTAACTATCGAGAAAAAAATTGTAGTGTTCTTTTTACTCTTATTAAGTATATAATTTTAGCTATGCATGTTTAAACGGCCAAATCACGAGCGCCAAAAGACAGATATTGGATTAAAATAGAAACAATTTATTAAACAAACAATACACACGGTTAACGTTTCGACTGTACTCATAGTCTTCTTCGGAACGGATTGCTGTGAAAGAAGAAAATAAATATCAAAAAACATGATAACGTGTTTAAGTTAGCATATTAAAACATTAAACAATCTCTTAATAATAATATAAATAAAATAAACAATCTAATTGAATCACAAATATAAAAACGCCGAAATAATCGAATAAAACCATGACAACGTACCTATAACATTTATTTATATTGAGAAGTAAAGAAGGTAATCTCTTCCGTCAGAAAAAAAATGTAAAAAATTGTTAAGGAGATATTCTGGTTTGAAAAGTCATAAAGAAAGATATTTTTCAGGAATTTTTTGCAAGGAAACGAAAAGAGCGAATAACGCTAAACTGTATATACATGTTTATTTAGCCTTATTTTGAAAATATACTTTTAGTTTTAAATAATAAAAATGCTCTTCTTTTCCATGTTATATCCTGTCATTAGAAGATGTAAATGACAGAACAGACGGTGTAAATGATTCTAGCTGTTCTAGGTATCTGAAACGCAAAAACCAAAATTTTTTATTCAGGAGAAGTGTGGCTATCGTCTGAACTAGAACTAAACTAATATTTCCATTCTGGCGGCCTTTTTATTAAAAATATTATAACTTTTTCGAAATTTTGGAAGTATTTTATTAAAAGAAAAAAAAACTAATAAACGTATAATGTTTATTCTATAGTTCAGACGATAGTCACACTTCTTCTGAATAAGAAAATTTTTGGTTTTTGCGTTTCTGATACCTAGAACAGTTAGAATCATTTACATCGTCTTTCATTTATACCTTATTCTAGTGACCAGGATACAACATAGAAAATAGAGCATTTTTGTTACTTAAAAAATAAAAATATATTCTCAAAATAAAGTTAAAAGAACATGAAAAGTTTAACGTTTATTCGCTTTCTCCGTTTCCTACAAAAAATTCATGAAAAATACCTATTTTCACGACCTTTCAAATCAAAATACTCCCTTAATTTATTATTTGTTATTAATATATTGTTGGTAATTACATATAAGTAATTAGAAACCATATAGTACAAAATAGTTTCAATATTCAAATTATTGTAATAATGAAGAAATCAATTATTTACAATATATTTACACTTTCTTCTGTGTCTCTATCGTATGTATTATTGCAAACAAGTTTCTTTGCACCTTTACATTTCTTTTGCCGATTTTTTACAAGCTTATCTTTCACAAGTGTGATATGTCAAATACAGACAAGATTTTTGCACGCTTATCTGTTATAAGCGTAATGTCAAATGCAAGATTTTCATAATCAAACGTTCAACATATTTTCGACATTTTTCTACAAACGAGGGACCAGCAATATCGTCCGCAGCATGTAGCCTCATAGGCCAGTCAATTTACGGTTTTAATCGAATTTGAATTCGGAGGTTTAATTTATGTGCCATTCGATATAGTAAATGGCACTGCAGATATAAACATATCAATTTTGTGCTTTGTAAAAAAAAAAATTATTAAAAATTGGTCCCTTTCGACCTTTTACTCGAAACGCTGCGAAAACCGTTCGAAATACAGCAAAATTGCACAAAGATAATTTTGTAGAGAATTAAATTTCCTATAAAAAGATCCGGGAGGAGGGCATTTCTCTTGTAAAATTAATAGCTTAGACATGAGTGGCGCCCGAAGTCGCGCGATCGGGAATTCGCCAGTCGCTCTGGTTAGTTGTAAAATTCAATATCAATACTTTAGCATTGAATGAAAAATCTCCAAAAATTCAAGGCTTAACTAGGTAAAACAGGAAAGCTATTTCAAACATTTTTTTATCGATAAATTCGAATTATGACAGCTGTGTGACAAAAATTTCGTTTTCGTTCGATATTGTAACTTTGATCGGCCATATATATATATATATATATATATATATATATATATATATATATGGGGCATTCTTTCTCAACGTCACACCCCCCCTGCCCATTTCAAATTTTGGTTAAAAAAACTTTCATTAGCGTGCTCTGCTTTTCATACATATATGTATGGTGCGTTTCTATTATGGGAATGCCGACTCGGGAATTGCGGGGTTCTCCTGGGGTTGGCCGGCCGAGGCTGGCCGCTCACTGCTGTTTAGGGCTCCGGTACCATTGCTCCGCAATGGTTGCTTGGAGCTTCTTCGTGGCGGTCGGCCCCGCTTGGTCGCCCCCGGGGGGTCTCTGTGTCCCGGTGCGGTCTCTCTACCCCCGGCTTTGCTTTTCTTGTTGTTCCTCTCCTCCCCCTCCGGGTTGGAGGGGAGCGGCACTTCCTTTCGCCGTAAGTACGGCTTGGAACGCGGGACCCGTGGATTCGGGTTTCCCTTGTTTCTTTGTGGTGATGGGTATATGTATCCCTCTGTGTTTACGAGCTCGTGGATGCGAGCTCGTGTCTCTAGTCATGTGGAACCCCTCTCCGGATAGAGGGGGTTCCTGTATGTTTTGTTCGTATGCGTCCTGTCGGCCGTGTACGTCTTCCCTCCCGGAGCGCCGGTCCTTCCCTTTGAAACCTCCCGCAACCGATGAGGAGAGCCCTCAGTGATATGACTGCCCGCGGTTATATCATGGGGTCTCTCCGAGGTGGTCGTGTGGTGGTTGCCATTCGACTAGGGTTTCGTTTCCCCTGGGATGGCGGGCGTTCTGGGGTTCTGACCTACCGTTGGTCCTTGGTCTGGATTACGTGTTCCTGGCGCTTATGGCGTGAGGACTGTCCCGTTACACGATGTAATACCTCTGGTCTCCCGTGTGACGTGACTATAGTCCAGCGTGCTGTGTTCCAGGGAGAGTTTTTTAGTGGGTGCAAGCCCCACATACCTCGGGGGCCGGCCCCCGGGAAGATGCGCGAGGCATTTTTCTCTTCCTCTCGGAAACAAAAAAAAAGATATAATTATATATGATTATATCTAATCATTTTTTCCCGGGTATATGTGAACAGGTTCGGACTGAACAGATTCAGTCAAAAGTGTCGCTCCGATAGCATTAAATAAGTGTTGAATTTCCCTATCTACTGGAGACGAAACTTTTAGTTGATAGTGTACCGACAGAACTACCTTAAGTTGTTTTCTTTGAAATTACTTCTTTCGAATGTTTGACATCTAAACGATAAATGATCTACAATCTATCAGATCCAAATAGACTGCTACATACTGATATTACCTATTATTTCTTTTAAAAAATAATAACGGATTATAATATGTTTAATTAATCTTAATAAATGTTTAATTAATTTAAAACGACCTAACTTTCGAAGCGCGGATTGAGCTCGCGGCTGGTCAGGGTTCGAAGTAGGTGCGGAGGAAGGCACAAGACTTGGTTAAAATGAAAACGTTAACAATTTATTCTATGGTTATTAAGTACATACGGTGGGCCGCGGAGGCCGACGGTGTGACGAGATACAGAGATCGCGGCGTCGAATATGCAGAAAGCGCAGAGATCGAATACGTACGGAGTTCGCGAGGCGCGAAGTTCGTCGCGGCGGTCGAATATGTACAGCAAGTGCGAAGATCGAAGGCGTACAGAGATCGCGGGGCGCGAAGTACGTCGCGGTGGTCGAATATGTACAGAATATGTACAGAGATCGCGGGGCGCGGAGTATGAACGCGAATCGGCGGGCACGCGGGCCCGTGCTACGTGACGCGCCGGCGCGGCGATGCGGCGCCGCGATCGCGTTCGGCGGCTTTCAGCCGTTCTCGGCAGCGCTCGGTGCTTCGAGTCGGTTGCCGCGGTAAGTCCGTTCGCGGACTTATACGCGAGATGATAGTTTTAAAAAAGGGCACACTGTGCCTTGTCTCGCCCGCGGATGTTCGGCTGAGCGGCATCCGGCTGATGTTCGCCGGGGACAATGCGTTTTGGGGCGCATTGTTACAAATTGCGTAAAAAATTAGCGCAAAAGGTCTTAGTTCATTATAAAAGCAGAGATAGGATCTAGTTTAATAATTTTTAATTTTAGTCAACCAACTTCTAAGACATTTAATTTCATTAAAAATGTTAAAATTATTCTTTTTCTCCTTCCTTTCCAAAAAGTTATCGAAATTTAGTATGTAAAATATGTTTTGTATTTTAATGTATCTATTATCTATCCGAGAACATCTAAAGTTAAATTTATGCAATGTAATAGAAGTATGTATTACTTCATTGCTCCCGGGTGAAAATCTTATATCACAGCCCGGGAAAAAAGAATTAGATCTGCCGAGATATGACCATATCTGGTTCATCAGATCTGGCCAGAACTGCAAATTGTCTCTATCTGGCCAGATCTGAACAGATATAATTTGATTTGCCGAGATATAATTACCCAGTAAGCAATTTGATAGCAAATTGTCGCCAAGATGGCATCAAATTCGTTCAAAGATTGGTGTCAAATCCGGTGCCATCTGTGTCATCTTTAAGCTCGTGTTTTGCTAGCAAAGCCTGTGTACATAACCAGACAGCAAATTGGCAGCAAAAACCGAGCAAGCTTTGTGTAGCGTTGTCTGCCAACAAATTGTCGGCAAATACCGAGTAAGCTTTGTCTAGCGTTGTCTGCCAACAAATTGTCGACAAACACCGAGCAAGCTTTGCGTAGCGCTGTCTGACGACAAATAATCGGCAAAAACCGAGCAAGCTTTGTGTAGCGCTGTCCGACGACAAATAATCGGCAAAAACCGAGCAAGGTTTGCGTAGCGCTGTCCGACGACAAATTGTCCTCAAAAACTGTGCAAAGAATGCGCAACACTGTCAAAAAAAATTAAAAAATTATATTTATTTCGAAATTTTATTACTATTTTTTAACTAAATTTGTTTCTTAAGATGCAGTCTATGATTATAAATATTTTCTCGTATTTGAAAAACACACTTTACCTTGGTGGGATTCGAACTCGGGACCTCGAGACCTCTGGATCGTGAGCCAACTGCCTTACGTGGTAGACTACTTCTTAATTTAATGTAAGTGTTATATATAGTCTACATATGTCATAACCAGCGCAAATATATAATTTTTCAAAAATCATCTTAAGAGACAAATTCAGTTTAAAAAGAGTAATAAAATTTTGAATTGGATATACGAATATAATTTATAAAACAGCAGATCAGGAAGAGCTAAAGAACTACTGGCGCTGAATAAACAAAAACTGAGAGTGGCGGTGGGGCTGCAAAAATTTTGGATTGGATAATATAGAGTATATTTATAGTTATTAAACCGGATTTTAAGCCGCCGTGTAATAGCCATGTAATAGCTAGTCTATATGACCGCGTGTGCTCATTATTTAATCTGTTCAATGTTCATTTAATTTAATGCGTTTAACGAGGAATAGTGTATAATGAGCATAAAAGTATTCGAAAATACTTTATATTCAGTAATCTTTTTATTGTTCTAACAATATATATATATATATGTATATATATATATATATATATATATAAGAATAAAAATATATATAATTAATATCAATATATCGTTAAATTGTGATAGGTCTTGCTCGTTTTTCGCCGCCAATTTGTCATCAGACAACACTACACAAAGCTTGCTCGATTTTTGCCACCAATTTGTCGTTAGGCAGCACTGTGCAGACCTTGCTCGATTTTTGCACAAATTTATCATTAGACAGCGCTGCGCAAACCTTGAGCGTATTTTGTCGCTAATGTGTCATCATATAGCGCTGCACAGATCTTGCTCGGTTTTTGTCGCCAATTTATCGTCAGAGTGCTCGACGCAAATCTTACTCGGTTTTTGCCGCCAATTTGCTGTTTGGTTATATGAGTATATTTGCCCGTATATTGCCGTCAAAGTGTCGTCAGGCAGCGCTACACATATTTTGCTCGATTTTTGCCGCCAATTTATTGTTAGAGTGCTCAACGCAAATTTTGCTCGGTTTTTGCTGCCAATTTGCTGTCTGGTTACATGGCCACATTTGCCCGTATTTTGTTGGCAATTTGCTATCTAATTATGTCAGCAGATTTTGTTACATATTTGCTAGCATTTTGTCGACATTATTTGTTAAATCAAATTCTGGATTAAATTTGTATCCTTCTTGTCAACAACATTTGTAGCAAGATTTTACAAAATCTGTTTTCGACAGACTTGGCTATCTGGGTATTTACCAAATGTATCCAGATCTGCTCAGATATAATTAAATATCATGAAGGGATGTAAAATGCTATAAAATCATAAATATATCGATTCAATTCAAAAGTATGTCACTTTATTACAAACGTGGACTCCGATACAACTCAGATAAATTATACCGTACACGTGATACTGTTCTTATACCATCATTTGTCATATTTTAAATACGAGAAACGGTTCTCATCGGATGCCATCTATCGAATGATCCGACATTTGCATACAGGGTATAACAAAAAGGTCGGGACACTGGATTATCTCGGAAAGATGACGTTTTCGGAAGAAATAAGAAATGTTTCATATAAAAGTTGTAGGGTATTAAGTTACCCATCAAATGGTGATATTGTGTGTGTGTGGTTTGATCTTGAACGATCTTGGGAAAGTCACATCAAGGTCACATTAAATTTTTTTAATGGGAACCCATATTCTTGTAGTCCTTGTCGAAACGTTTTCAAAACACTTTAATAAAGCTCTCTTTCGTTAAAAATTTCCTGAAATATTTTAAATTTTGTCATGACATTTTTAATATAAAATATGAAATGTCTCGTAAAGTATTCACTTTTTGATAACTTTACCTTCATAGTTTTATACGTAGAATAATGAAAGAAATCGAACAATAATATTAATTTTTACATTTGCAATTTTGCAAATATAGACTCTTCCAAGATTCAAGGTCAAACCAATATCATCACATAATGGGTAACTTGGTAGCCTACAACTTTTGTATAAAAAATTTCTTTTAAAAACGTCTTCTTTTTCCGAGATAATCCAGTGTCTCGATCTATTTGTTACACCCTGTATAACCAGTAAATAATTCTTTTTAATTAAAGTAAAAAATATAAAGTATCTAATAATTCTTATTCAAGTTGATCATTATTTATGCAAATCTTCAAATAACTTTAACAAAATTTTCAATGTGGTCTATTAAATAATAGGGGAGACCGGGGCACCATGAGCCACGGGGTACCATGGGTCATCATTGACTGTTTAGGGTAATCCAGAATGTTTATTGTTTGTCACCAACTTACACACGTAAAGTATTGGTTTTAAAATCGCACAATTTTTACTTGGTGATACTTTACAGTTTGCCTGCATTGACTTGACCATTGTTCTTGTAGTGACTTTCTGTGACTATTTCGGGTAAAATTTTCAAGGATACGGACGTGTAGGTTGTTGACATGGATTAACAGGTATTGCGCTTTATTAATTTATAAATCAGTATTAAGATTGTTATTCGACCGAATTAATTTATTCTGAATTGTTTTGTCAGTTAGATTTGCTTGAGAAGGACCCGATACTGGGGTCGAAACGTCGCAGCGTTTTGTATACATTGCCAATCGTTAGTCGATAACAATAAATAATTATTAATATAAAATTCGTATATTTAACATAATATAATATTAATATAATAACGTTAACAGCATGCATGAGAACGCCTAAAGACGCTACCGGACAAAATAAAGAATAATTTATTTAATGAATTGAAAAATAATTAAGAATCAAATTTAAAGAAACATAAATCTAAAAGAAAATCTATTTTTTATGTATGTGTGTGCATATATGTTCACGGAGTAAATTATAGTATTATATTATCAATACTCGATTAATAATAATAATAAGGGCCGTCAATTGACACTTAACGAAGATTAACACAATAACATTTAAACGACACCCAACGATAAAGAGATCATGGCGACACTGATTAAATCGACATAGAACATTAAAGGTTAACACCCTGTTAACACCAAACCAACATCCAACGATGAGGATCAATCTCCAACCTACACTTATCATTGAGAATAAACTCCCAATATACACTCATCATTGAGGATTAAATCCACAACTTATCTAAACCTTAATGGTCAACACTCAATCTACACCTAAATATAAGAGTTGACACTTAACTTTGATGGCAAACACTAAACTTACGCCCAAATTTGAGTGTCAACTCGCGTAAGTTTAGTGTTAACACTTAACTTTGGGTGTTAACCATCGAAGTGTTGAGTGTACTTTTTCATAAGGGGAGATCGTTAGAGTGAGCCTACTGTTACAATTATACCCTAGAAGTTTCTCGGGGATGAATGCAGTTGTAAATCTTCAGTTTTTATATTCATGCTTAAGTGACATCATTAAATTATAATTAGAGGTAAGTATTAAAAATATAAGAAATTACAAAAAAATACTTTTCTTATGGAAGTAGTTCGCGTTCCATTATCGATAACAGCAGTAAACTGGAATAAAATTAATTAACTGTATACCTTTGCTATAACACTGACAAATTGCTTTGTCTAAATAAAAAAAATTTTTTTGGCAATAACATTTTTGTGATATATTTAATATTATTTCTTTTGTTCTATTATAGGTATGGATACATTTTTGTAATATTATATATTATTTTTACTATTAAAAATAGATGAATAAAAAAGGAAAGGTTATATTCTGCTTAACGGAAATTGTGCCAATTAGCAGCAGCAGCAGCAGCAGCAGTTCTTCAGATAGTAGCGATGATAATGAACAATCAGATATTTTATCTGATGACAGTTGGGTAGAAGAAATGATTAAAGACGACCCAATATTCTTTTCATTGATGCAGGGTTTAATATTTGGCAATCGTCGAAATCGTGTCCAAAATTATATGCAACTTGTAGAATCATGGACCAACATGGAATTTCAAGAGCACTTGCGATTACGTAGAAATACAGTATATCAATTAATTGGTAAACTAATATTACAATTTAATAGTAGTATAATAGTAATAATAATATATAATTTATTAATCATATTCATATCAATTATTCTATTTTAATTATTCAATTATTTATTTATTCCATTGCAGATGACATACAAGAATCTGGATTTATTCCGCAGAATTCATTTGGTATGAAACCAATCACAGCGAAAGTGAGCGTTTTTATATTTCTTTGATTTATGGCTAACACCGAACCCTGAAGAACAATTGCAGATCGTTTTAATGTGTCGATTTCTTCTGTATTTCGCGTTGTTCGTAGAGTTGCTGTTTGGCTTTTAACAAAATTAAATGATGTCATTAAATGGCCGCAAGGACATAATGTAATGACAATATCTAATAATTTTTTTTTTGTTAAAAAATATTCCAAATGTTATAGGAGCAATTGACTGTTCTCATATACGTATTGAAAAACCTCCCGATAACGAAAGCCATTATTGTAACCGCAAAAAATACCTTTCGTTGAATTTACAAGCAGTTGTAGATTCTAAAACGAGATTCACTAATGTTTACTGTGGTGCAGATGGTTCATTACATGATGCTCGTGTATTAAGAAAATCACCATTACATTCAATTGCAAGCAAAGAGCAAGAAAGAGTATTTCCTAATAATACGTTCATACTCGGTGATTCAGCATATCCTTCTTTGCCATGGCTTGTTCCTCCGTTTCGAGATAACGATCATTTAACACCTCAACAAAGAGAATTTAATTATCTACATTCATCAACTCGCATGAGTGTTGAAAGAGCATTTGGCTTATTGAAGGGAAGGTTTCGCAGAATAAAATTTTTCAATGAATATAAAACTATTAGTTTTGTAACTGATATAACGATCGCGGCATGTATACTTCATAATTATTGCATTAATGCGAATGATGATCTTGACATAATGGAAGATGATAATGAACTTATTGTCAACAACAATCATGATAATCCTGAGGAAAATATTCAAAATGAAATTGCACAAGATCGTCGAATGCATTTATTTAACGAATTATTTCCAGAAATGTAATTTATATTTTTTTATAACATACTTATTTATTAGCCTTATATAAAAGTTGAATGGTAAATAACGTGAATTTTTTTGTCGAAACTAAGCACATTTAATCAACTGTACGAAATAAATGTAAAACGCAATAAAAACGTAAAAAAAATTTTTTTCTTAAGAAGTAATTTTACGCATTGTACGTTGCACCATTTTCAGTTATTCCGAATCAGTCTTCTTGTTTCTTATATATTTTCGTCACTCCTATGTAACTTTTTAAGTAAATTAATTATTAATTTTTCTTCAAAAACAATACTATAACATAAAAATAAAATTGTAAGCACATTTAATCAACTGTACGAAATAAATATATCAAAACGTAAAAGAAAAAAATTAGTTTAAGAAGTATTTTACGCATTGTACGTTGCACCATTTTCAGTTATTCCGAATCAGTCTTCTGGTTTTCTTATATATTTTCGTCACTCCTATGTAACTTTTTAAGTAAATTAATTATTAATCTGTTGTGGACTCGCCCGTAGGGCCGGTTCGAGGAGGTGTCGCGCGGGGCGCGGCGAGGATGGTTGCAAACGAAAGCAAAACGGAACAGACTTGCTATTTTGGACTCTCATTATTATTTCCATTTTATCTATTGTATTTTGTGTGTGTGTTCAATAAAAACTTTCTTAAAGGTTATAACATATTGGCGACGAGGATAAACGTTGATAAAAACGGAAAATAAAACCGAGGAAAAGGAATCACTGCCTAAGAAAATAACATAACCTAGAAAATGACAGACGCAACGGCAAAGACAGTCGTAGGAACCGTAGGATCGGTTTCCAAGTTCGTACCAGGTTCGGCAGATTCGTGGGAAGTATACCGTGAACAACTAGGATTTTATTTTGAGGCGAACGACATTACTTCAGAAAACAAGAAAAAAGCAGTTTTTTATTCGGCATGCGGCAAGGTAACGTACGCCACACTGCGGTCACTGGCTACCCCTAAAAAACCGAGCGAATTGACGTTCAACGAGGCCGTCACACTGTTGTCCGAACATTTTAATCCACGGCCCAGTAAGTTTGTTCAAAGATTCAAATTTAATCGACGTGATCAGCTGCCAAATGAGACGTTGGCGGACTACTTAGCGGAGCTCAGGAGATTGAGCGAACACTGCGAGTTCACGGATTTAGAAGAAATGTTATTGGATAGATTGATTTGCGGAATGAGAGATGAGCACTCTAACGAAGGCTGTTGGCTGACGCTGATCTTACGTTCAAGAAAGTCAAAGATGCAGCGTTGGCAGACGAGTCAGCGAACAAGAACATTTCGGAATTGAAAGCAAATTATAACACTGGACAGCAGGTGGAAAGCACAATAAATAAGCAACAGGGAAGCAAAAATCTAATAATGGTATCATAATAAAAATACACATGGATGTATTTGGCATTTGACGCTCTTAAATTTGCGTTGGAAAAATTGTTATATTTGGCAAAAATAATAGGTGGGGGTGGGGTTAAATTAAAAAATGTGACAAATTTGAAAAATCTGATTACGCCATTGTAAAGAGCACAAAAAGCCATAAACATTTCGTACAAATGTTTTGTCGTTACGCCTTATATTTTCAAAGATATTCGCTAAAAACTATAAAATCCGTTATTTTCAAGGGGTTGTTTCAACCCCTAAACGTCGAGATACGCAGCTAAAAAAAACACGTGTCTAATGTTTTTTGATGCTCTATAACATATCCAAATCGGTCGTTATTTTCAAGGGGTTGTTTCAACCCCTAAACGTCAAGATACGCAGCTAAGAAAAGGTTGTTTCAACCCCTAAACGTCGAGATACGCAGCTAAAAAAAACACGTGTCTAATGTTTTTTGATGCTCAACAACATATCCAAAGGGCAACCAAATCGGTCGTTATTTTTAGGGATTTTTTCAACAACGTCGAGATACGCAGAAAAAAAATACGAGTCTAATATTTTTTGATGCTCAACAACATATCCAAAGCGCATCCAAATCGGGTAGGGACACTTCCGACCGTTCCCTTGTAAGATCGACACCGTGTGCTACAACGGGGAAATCACCGGCGGAGCTGCTAATGGGGAGACGACTGCGTACACTTTTGGACAAATTCCACCCCGAAACGAGCCAAAACTGCGAAGGGAAAGGAGAAGAAAAGCCCTTGCTGCAGAACAGAAAACTCTCAGTATCCGATGACGTGTTATATCGAAACTTTGGCAGAGGCCCTAAATGGGAATCTGGGAAGATTGAAGAAATCAATGGCTCACGAAACTTTACAATCAAAACACCAGACGGTGACCAAAAGAAACGTCACTAGATCAGATCATCCGGAAACCGGTCGCAACCACCACCGTCGAGTCGATACCGGAGTCTACAGTACGATCGCCGAGTCATTTGAACACTCGGGCCAGAAACACACCACCAGTCTCCGCGCTGGCGAATTCGAGTAATGAAGAACTACTTGAAGAAGATCACCAGGTGTGGTCTCCACGGCAAGCTCATGCAGAAGCTTTGGGCACGGCAGTTGAAGATGAAAATCTGTCAGAAATAACAGAAAAGCAGCTGGAAAATGATTACGAAAAAGCAAACACAAGAACTCGCCGTTCGGGCCGTATCCGTAGGCCCGTGAATCGTCTCAACTTGTAAGGGGAAGGAGTGTTGTGGACTCGCCCTACGGGCCGGTTCAAGGAGGTGTCGCGCGGGGCGCGGCGAGGCTGGTTGCAAACGAAAGCAAAACGGAACAGACTTGCTATTTGGACTCTCATTATTATTGCCATTTATCTATTGTATTTTGTGTGTGTGTTTAATAAAAACTTTCTTAAAGGTTATAACATAATCTTTCTTCAAAAACAATACTATACATAAAAATAAAATTGTAAGCACATTTAATCAACTGTACGAAATAAATGTATCAAAATGTAAAAGAAAAAATTTGTTTACCAAGTTATTTACGCATTGTACGTTGCACCATTTTCAGTTATTCCGAATCAGTCTTCTTGTTTTCCTTATATATTTTCGTCACTTTATGTAGTAGTAGTAGTAGTAGTAGTAGTAGTAGTAGTAGTAGTAGTAAGCGGGTGGTTCTACTTGGGCCCCTGACGGTACCTAGATCCTACGAGCCTTGTACTCCCACTCTTTATTTGCTAGGTGTTTTGGGGCCAGCCCTTAGCCTAGTCCAGGTATATCAGGTCTGTCACCCTAGCACTTTTCCAAATCCTGGTGTCTTTAGGTACTTTAGTCCCAGCCCTGATAACCGCCAACGATAGAAACGATAAAAAATTTCTTATCGTTTTTATATGGTTAGTGAATCGTTTATTTACGATACTCTATCAGAATTCACGTTACAAAATACTTGGGATCCTATTGTAATGTTTTATCTCAGCTGCACATCAGTTTCTATCGTTTTTAATATGGTTAGTGAATCGTTTATTTACGATACTTCATCAGAAACTCACGTTACAAAATACTTGGGATTCTATCGTAAATGTCTTATTCAACTGCATGCACATCAATTTCTATCAATATGGTTAAT
This sequence comes from Temnothorax rugatulus, assembly GCA_035220575.1. NCBI lineage: Eukaryota > Metazoa > Arthropoda > Insecta > Hymenoptera > Formicidae > Temnothorax > Temnothorax rugatulus. The sequence continues at coordinate 44,015 of JASTWL010001251.1, forward strand.
GAATCGTTTGAATTAGTTTTAGTCAGTCCATTTCAATCGTTACGAATCGTGAATTAAGGAATCAGATTCATACCGATTTATTTCTTGCAATCGGTTTTTATCGTTTTGAAGAACGCCGGGAACGGGGCAACTAGCGCCAGGAGTCGGAGGCCGCTGGGCTCGGTGTTCGGTGTCCGGGGGCGGCTACCACCAGGAGGTCCTTATAGGAAAAGATCCCTTCAGTTACGATACTGATTTCTCTGTTTTTCGCCTCGCAGGGGGTCTGCTTATGTATTATGACTGGATGTATTTTAAATACAAGAAGCGCTTTCCATCATGCGCGGCCTAGCGGCATTGTTGCGAACTAATCGCCGATTTGGTTGATGCAGATTCAATTTATATCATTGATATACGATAGAAAACGAAACCGATTTGCTGCCGTAAAGAAGATGATAAGTTGTTATGTCAGAAAATCCTGATAAGAAACGATAGATGTATCGGTTCGGATAAGTCGTATAAATACGACGGATATCATCGTTTTAACCTTATAAAAACATATCAAGTAGAAGCTTTCAACGATTCAATTTATCTCATTGATATACACAGAAACGACCGATTAGCTGCTTACAGAAGATGATAAGTTGTACGTCGGAATCCTGATAAGAAACGATAGATGTGTTGGTTCGGTTAAGTCATATAAATATCATAGATGTCTTTATTATTCAATAATTAATAATACAAGAAAATTTCCCATACTACGATATATACTAATGTTTATAGTAACAACGGGCAAAATTTACATAAAAAATATATATCTAACATTATATTCCCATCTAAATAGACCTGCGCGCTTCTATTGTCGCCTTCGCGTGAAACACACCTCTCGTTGGAAATTTTAATACCCCTCCCTCCCCGGAATTAAATGTACGCGATTTAATTCTTAAAAAACTGTAAAGAATTTATTGCGAAAAATATTACCTCAGCCAGGATTCGAACCTGGAACCTCCCTCATTCCGTGAAGGGCGTCGTACCAATTCGACTACCGAGGCATGTGGTAATATTTATCGCAATAACCGGTTAATAATAGTTAACGCATGTTTCAGCCTGCGTAAATTCAAATATGTCTTTTAGACTCTTGAAAATGTCAATCAATTAATAGATGGCAATAAGAGTCAGGCGCGGTACGTAGTGCGCAAGTACAGAAATTAATAGTTACATAGTAACAAATTAAAATGTATATATATATATATATATACATATATTCCCAACTAATAGACTGCGCGCCGATTATTTGTCGGACTTGAAACACAGCTATCGTTGGAAATTTTAATACCCTTCCCTCCCCGGAATTAAATATACGCGATTTAATTCTTAAAAAACTGTAAAGAATTTATTGCGAAAAATATTACCTCAGCCAGGATTCGAACCTGGAACCTCCCTCATTCCGTGAAGGGCGTCGTACCAATTCGACTACCGAGGCATGTGGTAATATTTATCGCAATAACCGGTTAATAATAGTTAACGCATGTTTCAGCCTGCGTAAATTCAAATATGTCTTTTAGACTCTTGAAAATGTCAATCAATTAATAGATGGCAATAAGAGTCAGGCGCGGTACGTAGTGCGCAAGTACAGAAATTAATAGTTACATAGTAACAAATTAAAATGTATATATATATATATATATATACATATATTCCCAACTAATAGACTGCGCGCCGATTATTTGTCGGACTTGAAACACAGCTATCGTTGGAAATTTTAATACCCTTCCCTCCCCGGAATTAAATATACGCGATTTAATTCTTAAAAAACTGTAAAGAATTTATTGCGAAAAATATTACCTCAGCCAGGATTCGAACCTGGAACCTCCCTCATTCCGTGAAGGGCGTCGTACCAATTCGACTACCGAGGCATGTGGTAATATTTATCGCAATAACCGGTTAATAATAGTTAACGCATGTTTCAGCCTGCGTAATTCAAATATGTCTTTTAGACTCTTGAAAATGTCAATCAATTAATAGATGGCAATAAGAGTCAGGCGCGGTACGTAGTGCGCAAGTACAGAAATTAATAGTTACATAGTAACAAATTAAAATGTATATATATATATATATATATACATATATTCCCAACTAATAGACTGCGCGCCGATTATTTGTCGGACTTGAAACACAGCTATCGTTGGAAATTTTAATACCCTTCCCTCCCCGGAATTAAATATACGCGATTTAATTCTTAAAAAACTGTAAAGAATTTATTGCGAAAATATTACCTCAGCCAGGATTCGAACCTGGAACCTCCCTCATTCCGTGAAGGGCGTCGTACCAATTCGACTACCGAGGCATGTGGTAATATTTATCGCAATAACCGGTTAATAATAGTTAACGCATGTTTCAGCCTGCGTGAAATTCAAATATGTCTTTTAGACTCTTGAAATGTCAATCAATTAATAGATGGCAATAAGAGTCAGGCGCGGTACGTAGTGCGCAAGTACAGAAATTAATAGTTACATAGTAACAAATTAAAATGTATATATATATATATATTATATACATATATTCCCAACTAATAGACTGCGCGCCGATTATTTGTCTA
>JASTWL010001252.1:0-46563 GCA_035220575.1 Temnothorax rugatulus
CGTATCACATTTTCGGAGAATTCGGATGCAAGCATTCTGCTTAGATACGGAACCAGTCAAAGGAAAGTTCGACCCTCGCGGTAACCGTCAATTCTCCTAGGATCTCGGAATCTTCAAAAGGTTACAGGATGTGGTTAACCGAAGAAAGGAAGATTGCACTATCGCGAGACGTGACTTTCATGGCTCTCCCCCACATTTACCCCTCGACAACTCTTGAAGATTTCATCACCAGAAGACCTACATCGAAGGAAGAAACAACGGAGTCTCCCTCTGAGAACCGAATCGTAGAGGTCGAGTTAACCCCGCTAGATGCTGAAGAACAGGAGCATGAACGCGACAATGACCCCGTCGAATGCGAACCAGATCCCGACGGAAATATACATCGAGATCAACCGAGAAGAGGACCTGGCAGACCTCGGATAATTCGCACGGGACAGAGAGGGCGGCCTCGACTCCAATATCAACCAATCCGAGAAGAGATAGTAAACGAAGAGCCGTTGTTCACAGGCCTGACTGAAATACCACTCAAGCAGGCTATGTCCAGTGAGGATGCAGAAGATTGGCGTCACGCCATAAGTTCAGAAGTGAAATCCATCCTCAACCACGACACATGGCAGTTGATAGATCGTCCGAAGGACAAAGAAGTTATCGGAAGTCGTTTCGTACTCCGCAACAAATACAACTCCGATGGAACTCTGGAGAGGAGAAAGGCTCGCTTGGTGGCGAAAGGCTTCGCACAGCGTCCTGGATTTCATTACAACGAGACCTTTGCTCCCGTAGCACGGATGAGTTCGCTCCGCCTATTGTAGCACTAGCGGCTCAGGAAAAAATGTGTATTCGACACTTGGACATAACCACAGCCTATCTCAACGGAGACATCGAAGAAGAACTGTTCATGGAACCTCCACATTTTTTGAAGAAGCCCTAGAATCCATCGTGGAAGACCCGTCTTGCGAAGAGGCCTTGAAGAAGAAAGCTGATATCATGCTGAGAGAACTACGAGTCGGGAATAAAGTATGCCTATTGAAAAAGGCGTTGTACGGACTTCGTCAGGCCGGAAGAAAATGGTATGAAAAACTCGACGAGTCTTTACAGAAAATTGGAGCGGAACCAACAAATGCCGATCCTTGTGTATACCGGATAAAAGAGAAAGAAGGGTTCTCGTACATCCTTATTTATGTTGACGACATCGTGATCGTATCGAGGAACAAGAAGAAGTCTGAAGAGATTAAATCGAAACTAGCTCGTGACTTTGATGTAAAGGATTCGGGCGATGTCAAGTATTGTCTGGGAATAGAGTTCTCACGAAGAGAAGACAAGATATTCATGAATCAACGAGGATACATCAAGGACGTGTTGAAGAGATTTGGAATGGAGGATTCTAAGACGGTTAGCACGCCAATGGATGTAAATTCGAGACTAAACAGACCAAACCACGAAGTAGATGACGAAGTGCGAAAGTTACCGTATCGAGAGCTAGTGGTTTCGTTAATGTATCTAGCCGTATCCACGAGGCCCGATATCGCACACGTCGTGAGCTATCTCAGTCAATTTAACGAAGATTTTGACAAGGAACATTGGGCGGCTGGGAAGCGCGTTCTAAAGTATCTGAAAGGTACTATTGACATCGGAATCGTTTTTGAACGGAGTTCAGCCCTTTTAACAGGATTTGTCGATTCTGACTGGGGGAACTGCCCCATGGACAGACGTTCATATACCGGATACGCGTTTCTCATGAGTGGCGGACCAATCTCATGGGACTCCAAGAAGCAGAAGACAGTGGCCTTATCGTCAACGGAGGCCGAATACATGGCGTTGGCCGAAGCTACTAAGGAAGCAATTTATTTAAACGAATTTCTTTTTGAATTAGGTTTCAAAGACTTGGCCGGTGGAGTATTGTTTAACGACAACATCGGAGCCAAGAAACTTGCTGAAACGCTACCTATCACGCGCGTAGCAAACATATAGACATTCGGCACCACTTCGTCCGGGAAGCCTTAAAGGATCGAAGAATCAGCGTCCATCACCTACCTACGGAAGACATGCTGGCGGACATGATGACCAAGGCCCTACCTAAGGGAAGCATTTAAAATGTCTAAAACTATGCGGTCTGAAAGAATTATATTTGATTCCTCATAGGACTTTCTGTAGATCGAGGGGGAGTGTTATAGTATACGATTTCTCAAAAGTCCCCATATTAACACGACCAATCGTCGTCCTCCCTAGTACGGCGTCGCGACATCTACATCGCGCTCTCTCTCTCTGTTTTACCGCTGTATGTCCGTTACGCTGAAAACATCGCTGAACTTGTGTACGCTGAAATATAAGCCTTATTCTCGAATATTATCGTCTCTGCACTCATCCATCCGATTCCATCCTAACACATGCAACATTGCTAATGTCGGGAACTCTTTAGAAAATTCTTCAGTATGCTCAGAACTATTCAAAAAATATTTTAGATGAACCGGAACTGCGACATTTCGTACAGCATATCACCCTTTCTCTCTAAATACTCGATTTTCAAGCGATATTAATTTTTTAAACAATCATGCAACATTGCTAGTTTCGGGAACTCTTTAGAAAATTCTTCAGTATGCTCAGAACTATTCGAAAAATATTTTAGATAAACTGGAACTGCGACATTTCGTACAGCATATCACCCTTTCTCTCTAAATACTCGGTTTTCGAGCGGTATTAATTTTTTAAACAATCATGCAACATTGCTAATGTCGGGAACTCTTTAGAAAATGTTTCAGTATGTTCAGAACTATTCGAAAAATATTTTAGATAAACCGGAACTGCGACATTTCGTACAGCATATCACCCTTTCTCTCTAAATACTCGGTTTTCGAGCGGTATTAATTTTTTAAACAATCATGCAACATTGCTAATGTCGGGAACTTTTTAGAAAATGTTTCAGTATGTTCAGAACTATTCGAAAAATATTTTAGATGAACCGGAACTGCGACATTTCATACAGCATATCACCCTTTCTCTCTAAATACTCGGTTTTCAAGCGATATTAATTTTTTAAACAATCATGCAACATTGCTAGTGTCGGGAACTCTTTAGAAAATTCTTCAGTATGTGCAGAACTATTCGAAAAATATTTTAGATGAACCGGAACTGCGACATTTCGTACAGCATATCACCCTTTCTCTCTAAATACTCGGTTTTCAAGCGATATTAATTTTTTAAACAATCATGCAACATTGCTATTGTCGGGAACTTTTAGAAAATGCATCAGTATGTTCAGAACTAGTCGAAAAAATTTTAGATAACCGGAATTGCGTCATTCGTACAGCATATTACCATATTGTCCTCTAAATACTCGGCTCTCGGGCGGTATTAATTATTTAAAAATCATACAACATTGCTAGTGTCGGGAACTCTTTAGAAAATGCTTCAGTATGCTCAGAACTATTTGAAAAATATTTTAGATGAACCGGAACTGCGACATTTCGTACAGCATATCACTTTTCTCTCTAAATACTCGGTTTTCGAGCGGTATTAATTTTTTAAACAATCATGCAACATTGCTAGTGTCGGAAACTCTTTAGAAAATGCTTCAGTATGCTCAGAACTATTCGAAAAATATTTTAGATAACCGGAAATGCGATATTTCGTACAGCATATCACTTTTCTCTCTAAATACTCGGTTTTCGAGAGGTATTAATTTTTTAAACAATCATGAAACATTGCTAGTGTCGGGAACTCTTTAGAAAATGCTTCAGTATGCTCAGAACTATTCGAAAAATATTTTAGATGAACCGGAACTGCGACATTTCGTACAGCATATCACTTTTTCTCTCTGAATACTCGGTTTTCGAGCGGTATTAATTTTTTAAACAATCATGCAACATTGTTAGTGTCGGGAACTTTTTAGAAAATGCTTCAGTATGCTCAGAACTATTCGAAAAATATTTTAGATGAACCGGAACTGCGACATTTCGTACAGCATATCACCTTTCTCTCTAAATACTCGGTTTTCGAGCGATATTAATTTTTTAAACAATCATGCAACATTGCTAGTGTCGGGAACTTTTAGAAAATGCTTCAGTATGCTCAGAACTATTCGAAAAATATTTTAGATAAACCGGAACTGCGACATTTCGTACAGCATATATCATTTTTCTCTCTAAATACTCGGTTTTCGAGCGGTATTAATTTTTTTAACAATCATGCAACATTGCTAGTGTCGGGAACTTTTTAGAAAATGCTTCAGTATGCTCAGAACTATTCGAAAAATATTTAGATAAACCGGAACTGCGGCATTTCGTACAGCATATCACCCTATTCTCTCTAAAAAACTCGTTTTCGAGCGGTATTAATTTTTTAAACAATCGTGCACATTGTTAGTATCGGGAACTTTTTAGAAAATGCTTCAGTATGATCAGAACTATTTGAAAAATTATTTTAGATAAACTGGAACTCCGAGATTTCTTCGACATCTCACTCTATGCTACGGAAAACTAGCAGATAATTTTTTCAATCGACTGTTTTTTGAGTAAATCACCAGAACTATTACTAAAAAGTATCAAGAACTATAGAACTCGACTGCATGCGACAAGAACTCTCTTTTATTTTTTGAGCTGCTACGGGAAGTTAGCAGATCATTTTTCGATCAAGTGTTTTTGGGTAAAATCACCAGAATTATACTAAAAAGTATCAGGAACTATAGAACTCGACTGCATGCGACAAGAACTCCCTTTTATTTTTGATCTGCTGGAAAATGATATGCCAGCTTCACAGACATAGCGACTGTAGTATCAACTTTAAACAAAAGTTCCATGTCTTCCATATAAATCTAAAATTTTTGTAAATAATAAAATAATAAACATGTCATCAATATTCAAAGTTTATTTATACTTACGTTTTCGAAATTCATTGTTCGTTGATCAGTGCATAATAAAAAACTATACTACACGGCAATACAACTGAATACAGTAAATAAACGTCTTCACGCGATACATACACGGTAATACGGCTAAATACGGCAAATAAACATAACCGTCTTCACGAAAGAAAAATAAACGTCTTCACGCGATACATACACGGTAATACGGCTGAATACGACAAATAAACATAACCGTCTTCACGAAAGAAAAATAAACGTCTTCACGCGATACATAACACGGTAATACGGCTGAATACGGCAAATAAACATAACCGTCTTCACGAAAGAAAAATAATTGCGAAACGCAACTTGTTTTGTGACGCGTTGGTGGTTCATATATCGTTCATAAGATGGTAACATTGGTCGCGTTCAGCAGACCAAGCCGCTTAGTAGCAGTCGAACGTGATTGGCTCTTACTTTTAGAACCAACGAATAAAGATACGCAATCGACTCCCTGGGCTGCGTTCGGAAACTTCACTCGGGTGCACACCCGGAGCCCTATTCTCGAATCGTTTTGCGAAATTCAATGCTTTTCAAATAGAAAGTCGCATACGAAAATCATTAGGGCAGGCTCGAGAATACGATCCCAGCGTCGTTCTGTCTTTGTTCAATTTTAAGTAAATAACAAAGATAGATGCGCTGTGCACAACGATGCGTTGTGCACTCGAGTAAAGTTTCGAACGCAGCCACAGAATAAGTTACTTAGGCCAGTATTCATAGTTATTTAAGACCGTCTTAAGTTCAATCTTAAGATGTCATGAACCAATCACAGAGCCGTATTAGCGTCTTAAGACATTACTTAAGACGGTCTTGAAGACTATGAATACTAGCCTTAGGGCCGATTTCACAGTCTCCGATTGACTTGATCCTCCGATTAAACTTACTCTTCGTCTTTTTCTAGGGGGACAGTTAGAAAGAGATGCAGAATAAGTTTAGGCTGCGGTCCACTTGACACTACAAATGCTTCGAAGCATTCCTCTTCTCTTTTCTTTCAATGAAGAAAGAAGGAGAGGAAGAACGCTCCAAAGTATTTGTAGCGTCAAGTGGACCGCAGCCTCAATTAGAGGATCACATTAATCGGAGACTGTGAAATCGGCTCTTATTAGGTGCTTTTCATTTACCGACACAAGTCGACACAAGCGTCAGGGCTCAGAAACTTAGGCCGGTATTCATAGTTATTTGAGACCGTCTTAAGTTCATTCTTAAGATGTCATGAACCAATCACAGAGCCGTATTAGCGTCTTAAGACATTACTTAAGACGGTCTTGAAGACTGTGAATACCAGCCTAAGGCTGGTATTCATAGGCCGGTATTCATAGTCGGGTCTTATATCCAAGATCGTCTTAAGTACAGTCTTAAGGCGTCATCAGCCAATCAGAGGGGCCGTATTAGCATCTTAAGACATCACTTAAGACGGTCTTGAATAAGAATCGACTATGAATACCGGCCATAGTCTTCAAGACCGTCTTAAGTAATGTCTTAAGACGCTAAGACGGCTCTGTGATTGGTTCATGACATCTTAAGATTGAACTTAAGACGGTCTTAAATAACTATGAATACCGGCCAATGAGAAAAATAAGGAATAAGATAAAAGAATAAGGAATAAGGCATGTTGCATCTCACTTTAATGTACGTGTACTGAAGTGAGATGCGACATTCCCTTATTCCTTATTCCTTTATCTTATTCCTTATTTTTGTCATTGTGTCTGAGCCCTCATTCTGTTCTTTTTCAATATTTAGTGAATAACAAAGATGGAGTGACGTTTGTGTCGACTTGAGTCGTTAACTGAAAAATACCTATACCATGACGCAGCTCTCTCTCTCTCTCTCTCTCTCTCTCTCTCTCTCTCTGAACGCAGCCAATGGGCGCGTTCAGCAGACCAAGCCGCTCAGTAGCAGTCGAACGTGATTGGCTCTTACTTTTAGAACCAACCAATCAACGCAGTGTGTTGATGAGACGAACTCAACAGTTGTGTCTGCTGAACGTGCCCAATGTTACCATCTTATCAACGTTGTAAACCACAAGCGCGCCACAAAACAAGTTGCGTTTCGCAATTATTTTTCTTTCATGTGAAGACGTTTACGTTTATTTGCCGTATTCAGCCGTATTGCCGTGCATACATATCACGTGAAAACATTTATTTACCGTACGTATTCAGTTGTATTGCCGTGTAGTACAGTTTTATTGTGCACTGATCAACGGACAATGAATTTTGAAGACGATGTAAGTATAAAAATCGCGTAAAAGAGTCACGGTCGGTCTCGCTTCCGCGTATCCTTGACGCGAGACACTACCGTGTCTCTTGATAAACTTTGAATATTCATGACATGTTTATTATTTTATTAAATTACAAAAATTTTAGATTGATATGGAAGATATGGAAGACATGGAACTTTTGTTCCAAGAAACACCACCTTTGGATGTTTCCGCCGCTGTGGCCCCTCCGAAGCATACCATCGTTGCCACCACCACTTCTTCAAAGGATTCAAAGGATACCGTCGCTGCCGTCGTTCCTCTGAAAAATCTCGTTGTCTCTTCTGACACTGCCAACATTGCTGGTGCTGGCCCTTCAAGTACCACCGCTGCTGCCAGCCCTTCGAGAAACACCGCTGCTGCCGGCTCTTCGAGAAACACCGCTGCTGCCGGTCCTTCGGGGAGGACCACCGCTGCTGCCAGCCCTTCAAGAAACACCGCTGCTGCTGGTCCTTTGAGTAACGCCGCTGCTGCCGGCCCTTCGAGTAACGCCGCTGCTGCCGGCCCTTCGAGTAACGCCGCTGCTGCCGGCCCTTCGAGTTATGCCGCTGCTGCCGGCCCTCCGAGTAACGCCGCTACTGCCAGTACTTCGAGTAACGCCGCTGCTGCCGACCCCTTCAAACTTTCCTCCAATCGCTAATACAGGTAAATATAAAATACTATACAATATATTAATTCATATAATTGATGTTACTTACGTATATGTATGTATATATTTACATTAATTATTTTTCTTGTATTATAGTACGAAGAGGAAGAGGAACAAAAGGCGGAAGACACCGCAAATCAAGAACATTCTTCCAATTCCTTTCCATATGAGCGATAATTTTAGCTATCACTACTATGGAAGAGGAAGAGGAAGAGGAAGAGGAAGAGGAGAAGGAGGAAGAGGAAGAGGAGAGGAGAAGAGGAAGAGGAGAGGAGAAGGAGGAAGAGGAAGAGGAAGAGGAAGAGGAGAAGGAGAGAAAGAAGATTAAGGTAAAAATTATTGTTGTTAAAGTTTAAATAAAATAAAATTAATGTGTAACGATTATTCTCATAGTAATTTTTTCTTTAAACAGCAGCAGATATGACGTCCTGAAAAAAATGGGAGAGTTTGGGAGGTTTCTTCAAAGAAGGAACTTCAGGTGAAACAAGATGGAAGAGAGAAATTTTCTCAACAAAATGGAACTACTCATGTCTTCTTCTTTAACAAGTTCTTCTTAAGTGTTGCAAGTTACAGTCAAACTTTGTATATTTTTTTTTGTTTGAGACTAAAAAGTTTACATTTTTTTATATCTTTAATCTGTACTTATATAGACAACACATATATCAGTATCTTAATATAATACTTATTATGTTCATCTTAAAAAAATTTGTATTTATATATTATATTATATATGACGTACCTGGAATAAATATAAAATCTTGAAATAATATTATTATTCATTTTACTGGGTAGCCTATTACTTCATTTACTATAGATTTTTCCTAACCTTTATATTTCCTGTCACACATGTATGTATATATATCAAGTATATATCAATCAATAAATTTTACTAATATTAACCTTTATATTTCCTGCCACACATGTATAACTATCGTATCTCTTGATTATTTATAAATATACAAGTACAAGTATCTTTGGCATAATCCAATATTTTCATAATAAACATTACTTTCGCGCAGACATTCATTTTGATAATTTGAGACATTCATAAACTTTATTGCATCTAATTTGCGTAGAAAGGTCCATCATAAACGATGTGATATGAGTTCCTTTATTTATTCATAAACTTTATTGCATCTAATTTGCGTAGAAAGATCCATCCATCATAAACGATGTGATATGAGTTCCTTTATTTATACATATATGAGTTTCTTTATCCTTCTACTTCCCATTTTCAAACACGATCACGAGAATCATAGTGGAATCGGTATTGTGGAAAGAGTATCGTACAACATTTCCTATAACAATTTTAAAATTGTTTGCACATAATTGTTTTAATTTATAGTCGTTCATAGAATATTAAATTGGTACCTGCACGGTTATTAAACGTCCTTCGAGAACATCCTTCAATAATTTCTTCCTTTGTGGTCATGACCAGCCATTTCACCTACCATAGGGTACATGAATGGAAGCAGCACTTCTAAAGATTCTATTCCCCAATGAAAGTTTTCCAATAATTCCTATAAAAATATAAAATATTCTTTTTCGTGACTTCTACATTTGCACAATTTTATAATCTCGATGTTTCATAATTTCTTGTAATTCTATCATTGAAAGAAAGGAGAAGAGGAATGCTTCGAAGGATTTGTAGCATCAAGTGGATGTCACGACTGTCACTACTACTATTTGTAGGTTATTACTCCGCGTAAACGAGTGATGAATGAATAATACTCACGTAAACGTAAAAGGATGCTTTCCAGTAATCAACACAGGCGACACTGTGTTACACAGTGTCGACACAACTGCTTTCCAATTATGACCCAAGTCGACACAACTTGACACAGCTCAGAAGCAAAGTCGGGCTAGTTGTGTCAAAAATCAGACTTACCAATTTCAGTAACTTTTAAAATTTTTATGTTTACAGAACTGGACGTATACGTACAGTATACGCTGTATATATATACGCTATTATGTAGTATTATAGTATTTTCTTTTCTGTTTATTTTCTAAATATTATAAATAAAAAAGAAAATGAAGTGCAAACACTGTGACGAAATAATTTCACTTGATGATGCTGCACAGCATTCATGTTTTGTTGGGCAAGAAGTATTTATGGATAATGAAAATAATTTATTTGCAGAAAACATAACCATAACATTAGATAAACAACGTAAGCATCAATTTTTTCTAGAAATATCAAACTTTTATTATTAATGTTTTAAGAGATAATTTTCAAAATTAATCATTAAAAAACTTTATTCTATTTTTGTTAGTTTATTAAGGAATAAGAATATTAAGAATTAGTGAATTATATAAATATTTTTTTATAGCTGCTGTCTGGGATAAAAATGCTACTCTAGCACTTCTTAGTCTATATGAAGCTAAAAAAGATATGTTAGATCATCCAAAAAAGAAAACCAAAATATGGAAAGCTATAGCTGTTGGCTTACAACAAGATTTCGGCATACAGGTATAAATGTACAAATTGTATAAATATTTCCTGATAAATATATTTATAAATTTTTTACTTATATAACTGTTAAATTGTTCATAATAACTCTAACTTTTTGTATTTTTTACTTATTCTTTACTTTATTCTTCTTATATACTCTTTACTAATAACTTTGTATAATTTTGTATTTTTCAGATGTCTGCAGATCAAGTGCGCTGGAAAATAATGCTCTAATAAAAAGATATAAACAGTGTGTTGACAATAATTCTAAATCAGGGAGAAGCTTAATGACTTTTGAATGGTTTGATCAAATGGATGAGATCTTTGGTCAACAAAGAAATGCTGCTGCGGAACATACAGTCACATCAAAATTTTCTCAGTTAACAAAGTCTACAACTTCATCAGCACAAAAATTGTACTAAAAAAAATCATCTACTTCTACAACAAGTATTTCAAATGAAGCTGTTTTGTTGGAAAATTGTTCCAATAAAAATGTACAGATTTCTACATCTAATAATCCTACAATAAGTGAAACAAATATAACAAAACGTCCACAGCATGGAAGTGGTTCTAATATAGCTAAATCAAAAATTGCATTAGAAAATCAATGGTTAGAGTATATGAAGATGAAAGCTGAACGTGATAAACTTATAGATGAAAAACAAACAGCTACTTTTGAGCAAAAAAAAGAAGCTTTAAAATTAAAAAGAAAATATATTGCTCTAAAAGAAACAGAAATTGAACAACGTAATGAATATTTTAAAGCAAAATTAAGAGAAAAAGAAAACAGGTATGCTCAACAATTAGCTATAGAAAAAGACAAATGTAAACTTCTGAAAAAATTACTTAAAAATGAAACTTCAGACTCAGAATAATTTTTAGAAACTTACATATAACATTTTGGTTCAAATATAATTATTCGTCCTATTAAAAATATCTAAGGCCAGATTTAATTTTAACAAAGTTTTTATTTAATTGCATTTATACATGCATCTTTTTTTTGTGAATAAAATATATTAATATATTATGAATAAAATATATTAATAAATCTTTTATTTTAAAAGTTATTTAAAATATATATGTAATAAAATCTAAAAAATAGTTTATTTTATTTTGAAAATATTTCATTTAATTAAATTTAATTAAATGTTATAGTTACGATTAATATATAAGTTGATAATATGCTTAGAGAGAGATAAGTATACTTTATAGTATATAAGTATACTACATATATAGTTTATAAGTATAGTATATAAGTATATAATAATTTCTTAGAAATAAGTATACTTTTGTTTTTATTAACTATTAACAATGAACGGATTTCTTAGTAGTTACTTAGTAGCAATCAAACGTGATTGGCTCTTACTTGTAGAAATTTGTTGGTTTTAAGGTAAGAGCTAATTATATTCAATTGCTACTAAATATATACTAAACTGTCCGTTGAGTCCGTTGAATCTGTCCAATGCAATACTATGTAATACTAAAGTCCAAAAAAATTTAGTTTATTTTAAAATTATCTTAATTTAATATTACAGTTAAGATATAATGTTAGTATATATAGTTTTGGTTTATAGATAAGCATACTTTACTTTCAATATATAGATAAGCAGACTTTTGCAATAAAATCAATATAATTTTGAAAAACTATTAATATTTAATTTTAATGTATTTGTTTATTTACTTTAAATAATAAAGTTTTAGTATTATTTTAAACAAAATGTATATTATTTAAAAGAACAAGGCAATAAATACAGTTTATTTTTTATATAAAGAATTAAAACAAGTAATTTTTTATTTTTATGACGCTTTGATATATTTTTAAATGTTTACAGCTTAAAACTAATTATAATAAGTACAAAAAGTATATCAAACATTAAATCTCTACATATAAAGTACAAAAAAGCATAAATGTTACTAGTATGAATTGTTACAAATAAAGAATAATACTTAAAAACTGATACTTTTGTATTTTTTAGATGTCCGTAGATCAAGTGCGCTGGAAAATAAATGCTCTAATAAAAAGATATAAAGAGTATTGACAATAATTCAAAATCAGGGAGAAGCTTAATTATTTTTGAATGGTTTGATCAAGTGAATGAGATCTTTGATCAACAAAGAAATGTTACTGCAGAACATACAATCACATCAAAATTTTCTCACTTAACAAAGTTTACAACTTTATCAACACAAAAATTTGATTCAAAATCTTCTATTTCTACAAGTATTTCAATAAATAAATAAAGCTAATGTTTTGTTGGAAAATTGTTCCAATAATAATATATAAATTTCTACATCTAATGATCTTACAGTAAATAAAATAAAAAAAAAGAAACTTGAAAACTAATACTTAAAAATTAATTTTTTGTCTTTCAAAAAAATATAATTTTTTTTTTAAGAAATACATGTTATAAATGCTATTTTATATATAAACGCTTTATATTAAACGTAGAATTATTAGTGATTTTATTTTACTTATTTGTGTGTTTATATTACTTATTTATTAGCTTCATTATTTTTATTACTTTTATACTACATAGGAAATAGCTCATTAAACAATTGCATCCTGCGATCTACTTGACAATTAAAATTATTGAGTTCTTCATTATTCATTTCAATGTTTATAAAATCATTGTCGATATATTCGGGAAAATCATATACATCATTTTTAGCAATGCAATAATTGTGTAGTATACAAGCTGCAACTATTGTATTAGTAATGAAAGATATGTCACGATATTCAGTAAAGAATTTGATACGACGAAAACGCCCTTTTAATTGTCCGAATGCTCTTTCAACAACTATTCGTGTAGATGAATGAATAAAATTAAATTCCGTCTGCTGAGGTGACAAATGTCCGTTATCTCGAAAAGGTGGAACAAGCCATGATAAACATGGGTACGCTGAATCACCTAATAAAAATGTTTCACCCGGAAATAATATTTCTTTATTCATATTAGCTGTTTCGTATAAAAATGACCTTCTGAATACACGCGCATCATGAAGAGAACCAGGTTCACCGCAATATATATTTGTAAAACTCATATCTGCATTTACAACCGCTTGTAAATTTATAGAAAAAGTTTTTTTTCGATTGCAATAATTACGTGCATGAGCTACAGGTTTTATAATTTGAATATGAGTCGAATCTATCGCTCCTAAAACATTACGAATTCCTTGTTTTGTATAAAATTTTTCACATGTTATCATAATTTCATATTCTTGCGGCCATTTAATAACTGTGTCTACTTTTGTTAAAAGCCAAGCTATAACCCGTCGAAGAACTCGAAACACAGAGGAAATTGAAACATTAAATCTATCAGACATAGTTCGCAGTGGTTCGGTATTAGCAATATACCATAAAAAAATTAGGAAACTAACTTTTGCTGATATTAATTTCACGCCAAAAGAATGTGACGGAATGTAACCTGATAATTTTAATTCCTCAATTAAAATCATTACAGTATCCCGATTCAATCGCAAATGTTCTTTAAATTCTTGGTTTGTCCAAGAATCAACAACTTGAAGATAATCTTCAACACGATGTCTTCTTTTACCACTCATCAAATAATGTATTAATGGAAATAGTAATGCATCTTCTTCATTTTCCTCTTCGTTACTTGTTGATGTTACACTACTTGTACTGTTATTGATCATATTTGATTCATCACTTGAACTCGTAGAATCATTAAGTGTTCCATTATATGATAAATTATTTTTTACGTTTGTCCATCTGTAAAAAATTTGTTTTGTAAAAGTTTTATTTTGTTTTCTTTTGTAAAAGCATTAGAATTATGATTATAATACAAAATTTATTTTTCAAAAATTTATTTACCATAAACGATTAATCTGACAAATGCGCAATGTCAAGGACAATTTTTTCTTGCAGTGACCCACTTCTGGTTGCACAGGAACTTTATACACTTGTTTTTATTTTAATTTATTTTCAGAAAATAAATAATCTGTTTTTTTTCTCTAATGTAAGATGGATGATGCCGATAATGAAAAATATATCGTGGCAAGCTGGACAAGTCTAAATAAATCTATAATAAGAAAATAATATAAATAAATATAACATAATAAATATAATAAAATAATAAATAAATAGAAGAAGAAACAGTGGCACCTGTAAATTTGCTAAATATATCTTTGCCAATAATAACGTTATCCAATTTTGCAGGAAAAACTATAATAAATAAAGAAAACACGTTCACATTTGCTAGCCTAATTAAAATGCAGATGAAAAATTCCTTTTTACAAATTTTCTTAAACAGTAAAAACCTTTGCTGATATAAAATGTAAAGTTATAGGTAAGGTTATGTGTGTAAAGTTATTTCACTAGATTCTCTACATCAGCGCGAACTAGTGATTATGTCCAAGAATTATATTGTTCCTTCAAGCACCCATACACTGTGTTCAATTGTGTGACACAGTGTCTCTCAGTGCACATTTGCTGGAAAGCACCCAAAATAAACTACTATCGCGTACGCGACAAAGAGTCACGTATACTACGTTTACGCGAGCGTTACTTCTGTAGTAACTTACGATAATTCATCACTCGTTTACGCGGAGTAAATTATCGTACGTATATATATTATACAAGTCCCGTTTACACGAAGAACAATCCCGTTCACGCGAACGAATTATCGTAAGTTACTACAGAAGTAACGCTCGCGTAAACGTAGTAACGGTCGGTCTCGCTCCACGCGTATTTGGTTGTCACTACCGTGTCTCTTGAATGATAGGTTAAGACTGATGACTGTGACAGCGCGCTGAACGCACTGTCTGCACTGCACGCAGCACACACACGTATATTATACACTATCTCTATCACACGGCGACGTGTTCACGATCGTCACTATTTCTATCTAGGTTATTATTTATTATTAATAACTTACTGACAGCGCGCTGAACCGGCTAACTGCACTAACTGCACTGAGCGCAGTACGCACACGTAATAATAACATACCGATTTCGAAACTGGCGATACCAGCACCGCCAGTGTCGAAAAAGTGAAAAGGACGCGACTCCAGCGCCATGAAAGTGACACTAATATATGGTCGGCGTTAGTAGAAGAAGTATCTTAAAAATTTTTCACTCATATTTCGACTTTGCGTCGCAATATCTCCGCTCGTAGGGCACGTAGCGGAAAATGTTATGAGATACCCCCCCAATTCGAACCTCAAGCTATCGATCAAGCCTACTTAGAACTTGATCCGTTCACTCGTTATATGAGATCTCAACATCTCGAGTACTCGCAACCCGTCGCGTCGCGTAAAGAGTCACGGTCGGTCTCGCGCTCCGCTTTAACAGAGTCCGCTTGTATAAAAGATGTATAAAAGAACCGCATACTTAACGCGAGACACTACCGTGTCTCTTGATCTAAACAGCGATAAATATTTTTTGATAATACTACATTATTTAATGCTTTTTAATAATATTTATTTTCATATTTTGTCTTCCTTGTTTCTTTTTATATTTATTGCTTTCTTTTAGTACGATTTAGAACATTATTTACTGAGAACATTACAACACTGCGCATGCGTTACAATTTGCAACACTCTGCGACAAACATAACTTTATTCTCGACATAACTAAAATGTTGAGTCTCGAGCTTTGTAAAGCGATAACAGTATCAACTTTCCTCTATTATTAAAACTTTATGTGTAATTTTATGGGTTGTGACAAGAATGAAAAACGCTTTACACACTTTATTATGTTGTTATATGTTTATCTCAGAGTCATTAGAAACCCTGGATAATGTGAGACCCAGGTGGCCAGACCTGCAAAATGACGATGAAGAACCTGAGTCTACAGGAGTGGAAGATCAGGAATTAGAGAACGAGCCAGTAAATTACTTTATTCAAAAAAATAAGGATCAAGTTGTTAGTATAGGTTCTTTTCATTTATTGTTTGTAAAACGGGCGAAACTTCCGAAATCGTCCGTGCTCAGATTTAGGTCAAACTTTGTAAATAGGTTCCTTTTAGATTAAAAAGACATATACCAAAAGGATTTCTTGCGACTCCAAAGTTTAGCAACTTTTTTAACATTTTTAACTTGCTGCCTCCGCGCATACATTTTCCACGCAAAACAAACCAAAACAGCTCTCAAGTAATGTAACAACCATAAAGTCATATACAAAGTACAAATATATTAATTTGCTGCTTCTGCGTATACATTTTCCACGCGAAACGAGGTGCCACATAAAGTGAGGTACATCCCCTACCCGGGCACGCCGAAGGCGTGTCCATGGGGGGGTGCAGGGGGGGGTGAAGCCCCCCCCTGCCCGCCCATCACCCCAAACCACACCGTCCAGTGCACGGGGGGGCGGAGCCCCCCCCCCCCGCCCACACTCCTAGGTTTACTCACACTGGGGGGGGGGAGGTGCAGGGGGGGCGAAGCCCCCCCGCCCACACATGTACTTTGATATATTATATGTATAGGCTACGGCACCCACCAGGCAAGCCTTCTCCCGTGGGCTTTCAGGGGTCCCCCACCTCCGACTATGGGGGCACCGCGGAGGGCGCCGCTACGCAGGGGGCCCCCCGGACGGTTAGGGCGAAGGAGGCTGCAACCCCTCCATCGCCTTACCCGCCGGGGCGACCAGCCTATAATCCGCCGCCCGTCGGTCGACTTTGGGTAGGGGGAAGCCCCCACCATACCCCTCCCGCGCGCAAGGCGAGAGATCCGGCCGAGCAAGCTCGATCCCGGTCTGCCGCCGCCCGCGGGAGGACAGGGCTCAGGAGCCCCCCCAACTGTTGCAGTCGCCGACCAACGGGACACCGCACGAGCCGCCGGCCCTTACGTCCGGCGGCAGGGACACCACCGGCCCTGACCCGAAATATGTTCGGGCGGCCCGGAGGGCCCTCCCTCCCTGACCGCCTGGCCCCGACCTCGGAATAGTCCGAGCGGCCCGGGCGGTCCTGAGTGAACCCCAGATCCCCCAGCCTGCCGGAGCACCGGCGTGCAATGGTTGGGGAATCCAAAACCCACCCATCCCCTCGGTTTTTTATTGAGGTATCCTTCCTCTAGGCCGGCGGGAGAATCAAAATCTCCCTCACGGTCCCGGCCGACCGGGCGTTTACAGTCGGGGTCGCCATCCCCTACCGGCCGTTGGAGATCGAGCAGCCGAGGCTGGTCGATCTCCTAAGCAGGGCGGCCGGTCCCCCGGTTTACTGTCTGGGTTTTCCTTCCCATAGGACGGTCGGGAGAGCAAAGGCTTCTACCCTCATGGCCCCATCCAGGCCGGGACTTTTTATAAAGGCCGCCTACTTCGCGAGTTCTGAGAAGGACTCCCCGGCCCGGGGACAGTCACAAGGACCGCCCCGGGTTACGGTGCTGATGTGCTCGGGCACTCCGGGTTCGCAAAACCCGTACCACTTGGTCCCCGCCGGCCTCAAAGGGTCCGGACGAGTCCCAAATGGCCCCTGGAGGATAGTTAAAAACACTATCTGTCATTAATACTAACAATCTTATCTGTGTGGCAGAGACTCACAAATGGTTACTGCAATTAACTGGTCACATTTCAGATAGTAAAAAATTATAATATGTTAGCAAGCTAATATTAAATAGAAATCTGTGATTATTCCTCACTGCAAATCATTTAACCCTCCTTAGTTTGTACTGGTAACTCAGAGTTGAGCAAAGCCCTAGAGCCCACATGCTTTACATGCCCTTGTATGAGACAGATTTTTTATGAAAAACAAATTGTTACAAACAATTAAATATTTGAGGTGATAACACTTACTTCTTTAAATCATATTAAGTTTAAGCAAGAGATTGAAAATAATTTACACAATAAACTATATGGTAGTAATAATGATAAAAATCTCCTAGCCTCTTGATTAATTTGCTATTTTTTAAGTAATGGATTTCAACACAACATATGCGAAGCATTTAAATATTTGGTGACTACAGGTGAGAATCACTTCAAATATTATAATTGCTTAACGGTACTGCGGCGGATAAAATAATCTAATAAGATTCTAATAAGAACACTGCCTCCTAGAGTTTTTAGTAAGTGTCAATTTGAAGGTCTAATGGGGTCTAATAGTTTTACTTGTAGAAGTATATTGTCACTGAGCAAGTAAGACATACATTCATAATATATTTTTTTCCAGAAACGTATACACCTTCTGTTACACCCACTTCAAGCAGTGTGGCTTCTGAAGCAGAGAAAAAGGTATTCTTCCGCTTAATCTTTTTTTCTTTATTTTTCTCAGATCAGAATATAGTACATGCATGTTGATACCTCAGTGTCTTTCTTATATTCTTTGTGAATTGTCGTGCTGTCGGTTTTCACTAACTCATTGCTACTTCCTCAGGTACATCTTGGTGAGGGAATTATGTGCTCTCAATATGCTCATCAAGTTCTCAGTACGGTTAAGGAGCATTCTGATTGGGCTATAGCACTCTTTACAGGAGTCTACGGTGACAAGGCCCGGAATATGCGATACGGGAAGTCCAGGAGCCCAGACCTACAGTCCTTTTCACATACGTTTGTAAATGTTGCCAAATGTAAGATGTACATTTTGTATTGTGTTGAATAATGTTATGCATATTTTGAACAATTATTTGTTTCAATACCTAATGTTGATTTGCAGACCATTACAGAAAGTGGCTTGAAAGCTTTACGATGGGGAATACTGAAGTCCCTGAAGTCCACAAGTACAGTTCTGCCCAAGTGGAGGATTTGATCAATAGCCTCCCAACCTTTCTAAAAGGTGTATTGACATGAATGGATCCCGTCTAAAAAAGAGCTCAGGTGAACGATCGCAACAAAGACAGTCTGATTCTAATCGGAAAAGACCATATCACAGGAGGGGCTCTTTGCAACTTCAGCCATTACCAACTCAGCAGTTGCAGCTTGAACCTCAAGAGTTACTAGTACAGCAATTTCAAAATCAAGAGCAGCATTTAGAACAGCTAACACCAGCGTTACCAGAGGCTGGCTTGGACTTGAGCTGGCAGACTCCCCATGACGTGTACGGGCCACAAGGTCCAGCAGCCCCAATTCTGTCTAATTTTTCCGTGCCGGAAAATTGTGGTAAATTTATTTATTTACAGTTTTTGCGTGAAAAAATAGTCTAATTCTAATTATGGTTTTTTATGTTCCAGAAACCGGGCATAACATTTTCAGGTTGTAAGAAATAAATTTACAATAACAATAATATAATTTATTGAGAAATATATATATATATATATATATATATATATATATATATATATATATATATATATATATATAATGTGTGAAACTGTAAGAAAATCTACAATAAAATCATATAGTTTTGAAATCTCAACTGTAAGTCTCTAAATATTTTCTATTAATATTTATGATATTGATGATTGTGATATCAAATAAGAGACCAATTAATTTAGAGATTTGATTCAAGTGTACCTTCTAACTGCATATTGTTTACAACAAATTTCTTAGATGTGGAATTCTATCTATATTTATGACTACACTGAGTTAAGTTTTTTCCATAAATCAAGATAGAATTCGACACCTAAGATGTGTGGAAACTTGCTCTACAACAATATGCAGAAGAAACTAGAATTACATCTAAATTCCGGATTAATTGATCTCTTCTTTGATAAGTTCTTTGACAAATTTTACTAACTTATCTTATTATTAGGGACAATATAGATCGATTATTTTCAGTCTAGTCTTACTGATTAGACTGAAATCTATAATCAATCTAGATTGTTCCTAATAATGGGATAAGTTAAGAAGGCTAACCCTCACATTAAAAAACCTTGCGAAAACATTGAACAAACATCTCATCAATGACACACGGACACTTTCAAAACACTTCGTAAACGTTTATTGAGTTGTTAAGAACAAATTCTTAAACTTGCGCCAAACAGTTGGAACACTTTACAAACATCTGAACAATAATAAGAAAACACGTAATAAACGCAATGTGAACTGCTGCTTAAAACACCTCGTAAACATTTGCAACACTCCGAAAACCCTCTACACAACACTTTCCGAACGCCTATCAAACGTAGTCGTGAACATCTCATAAACAATTATATGTTTAAATTTACATCTCATAAACAATTTAATAAATGTTTTAAAACTCAAATAAAACATCTACTCAACACTTAAGCAAACTTCTTCTAAACTTTCAATAAACATATTTTCGCCAGGGTTGAGGACGCGGCGGGGAGAGAACGTTCCGCGAGCGGTTCTTTTTCTCTCCCCTGCCGACTGGGGTGCGGGTGGGTGGGCAGGGGTAATCACTCGTCCGCTGCTGGCTACGGCCAGCACCCTCAAAATAAGGATAAGGTGGCGAGTTGGGGGTAGTTCCCCCCAACTTGCCACAAATTTGGGTTAGATTAATCCGTAAGGAATTTGGGGGGGGACTCGCTGCTGCGGCGCTCCCTGATTGGACTCCATGACTGGTTGCTGTGGCGCTCCCCTCTTCCATGTGAGGATACGTTTTACGTTGCGTGGGGGGATCGTCGGATGACATGAACGCAATTCCCGGGTTCCCCCCTTTTTTTCGCGTCGCGAGGAACTCGTAGGTTTTAGCTGGTAGGCCATGCATGCAGGATCTCTCGCGATGTGCGTGCATGGAATCCGGCACTCCCCCTGCCTCTCCTTTGGAGGCGGGGGGGGTCTTCCCCCCGACTAGGGGGGCTATTGGGTAAACATGACTGGTTGCTACGGCGCTCCCCGATTGGCTTCCATGACTGGTTGCTGCGGCGCTCCCCGACTGGGTCCCAATAGTGGAAAATTTCCCCTTCGTCACAAAAAAAAAGACCGACGAGTCCACACCTACGCACGACTCTAACAACGCAACACCGACGATCTCACATATACGCACGACTTTAACGCCATGTACCGACGACATTCACCCACACGCGTGAGTACTCGGGCCCCCGCGATTCCGTATGACACAATAACGGCGGGGGATCCCGCCGTGTCGACCCTGCCGACCGGCGATAATCTTCGCCAAACGATATCTCCTTCGGCGGGCGATCTCGCCTAGCCAAACCTTCGGCAGGCGATCGTCCTCGTCTCGGATATCCCTACGCACTAAACGCACCGACTGACCTGAATCGCGGCCGATTCCGCGGCTATCCGCACCAATCCCGCGACTTCTCGCGACCCACGGCGATTTCGCGGTACCGCGTCAATCCCGCCGATTGTACGGTGCCTCCCAACGCACGACACAATCGTCGACTTTCTCGCGGGCCCGAGCACTCTACGACACAACTACCCGCCCGAGTGCCATCCAAAATACATTGCCACTCGCGACGCGTATTTTCCAAAATTGCGCGATCGCGACTCTAACCGCTTACCGCGGCTAACACATACATTCCGAACACGCCACGAATACGCCACGCGACTGTCGGCCGTGGCGACGTTCCCGGGAAGGGCCTATGTGGTCTCTACTTACGCGAGGATTCGCTCTCGGCGGGACTCCTGCACGGATTCCTATCCGGTCCTTTCAAGGTAGAGCGCGAGGTAACTGTGGCCGCTCGGTCTTCAGGCAACAGGTATTCTTCCAGGGAATGAGGTAGCTGACACACGACGGGAGCCAGCGCCTCGAGCGAATCCTCTTCTGCGCGGGGACGCCAGAGTGGTGACCTTACAAGTAATCGTGGTCCTTCCGGGAATGTGATTTCTGCCCAGTGCTCTGAATGTCAACGTGAAGAAATTCAAGCAAGCGCGGGTAAACGGCGGGAGTAACTATGACTCTCTTAAGGGCGGGGGAGGCTGCCACCCTCAGTTTCTTCCTGCCCCGCGGAGCCATGGTTGCTCGTTCGCAAGGAGGCGTAAGTTCTTACGGCCTCAAGTCTGCCCCACCTCCAAGTTGGTGCTCGCCGGGTACCCGGCTTGCCGGGTAGCGGACGGGGTTCAGGCGACACGAGTGCACACCCTGGGCTCTCGGCTAGCCTTGGCTAGTGCTATCGGGTATAAATTCCCGTCAGGGCACAATAGGCATTTAGGGCCACCATGTACCTTATGCCTATCAAACGATCAGCTGATGCGACACATGGTAGTGGGTGGAGACACTCACGACGGCGACTCGTCACACGTGAGCCGGGCGGTGGCTCGAGTACTGAGGGCGGCGGGGTAGCCCAGACCGGAGTGTTTTATTTGGTTGGGAGCCTTACACTCCCGATTATTTTATCGTGCTCCGGTACCCTGCCGAAGAGGGTTGGACTCTCAGGGGCTGTGGTTAGCTGGATGAGTGGATATATGGGCATCCTCCATAAACATATGGAATAGTTCCACTCAATTAGAACGAAAGTTATGCTGGATCTCGCATCCATAATTGTTGTTGGGGTAACCTGTTGCGCAGATGGGCGATCCAGTATGTCCTGCAGGATCGCTCGGCCAGGGCCCGTTGTTAGCAGGAACCGTACTGACTCTAAGCGGTAAGACGCGCCAATGAATGGCGCGATACAAATAGCCAAATGCCTCGTCATCTAATTAGTGACGCGCATGAATGGATTAACGAGATTCCCACTGTCCCTATCTACTATCTAGCGAAACCACTGCCAAGGGAACGGGCTTGGAAAAATTAGCGGGGAAAGAAGACCCTGTTGAGCTTGACTCTAGTCTGCTCCTCTCTCACGCTACCTCTCGCTCTCTCACGCTTCCTGTCACTTTCTCATGCTCTCTCACGCTTCCTCTCGCTCTCTCACCTTTCCTGTCGCTCTCTCACGCTTTCTGTCGCTCTCATACGCTTCCTGTCGCTCTCTTATGCTTTCTATCGCTTTCTCACGCTACCTTTCGCTTTCTTACGCTTCCTGCTCTTCTCTCACGCTTCCTCTCGCTCTCTCACGCTTTCTGTCGCTTTCTCACGCTCTCTCACGCTTTCTTTTGCTCTCTCACGCTTCCTGTGACTCTCTCTCTCTCTCTCTCTTTCTCTCTGCGGCAGAAGCAGACGTGTGAAACATCGCTCCGTAAAAGTGTCAAGTTTTGAGTGGTTTAAAAGTGAGGGAGAGTGTTAAAAAGTTGTGGCTAGAATATCTGCGTAGACCGGGGTTAGCCATTGTGGCGGTATGCGCCACCAATGATACACGCCCGCGCGGTATCTGCATTACCGGCAGTTCGCATCGACGCCGCTAGGCGTCGCATCTCCGGGGCATCTTCGCGAGTTCTAAGTTTCGTCTCGACCGCTATACAAGGGGACCCCCTACGGGGCCTGATATCTTTTTCTCGGGCGCTACACGCCAGCACACCAGGAGATCACGTAACATTTTTGAGGTGCTCTAGCACCAATCGGCAGTAGTGCGCAGGTACGATACGACAAGTATCCCTCGAACACTCACCGATACCAACGGCGCTTGGTCGCCCAACGGAGGCGCAAGACGCCGGTACGAGGCGCGAGTCGCCTGCCAGCCAAACCACAGCGCTTGGTCGCCCAACGGAGGCGCGAGACACCAATCAATCAACGGCGCTCGGTCGCCCAACGGAGGCGCGAGACGCCAATCAATCAACGGCGCTTGGTCGCCCAACGGAGGCGCAAGACGCCAGCAAATCCTACGGCAGCAGCTCGTGAATGCTCACCGACACCTCGGCGCCAGTCGCCTTCGGCAGTAGCACACGTTAGCTTGATGCATTCCTCGGCGCACGGACGCCTTCGGCAGAGGCACGCAGTCGCCCGCCGACTTCCTCGGCGCTTAGTCGCCGTTCGGCAGTAGCGCGTGAATGCTCACCGATACGAAGCGCCTGGACGCTCTCGGCAGTAGCACACGATCGCTTTCCGACACCACGGCGCACGGACGCCTACAACACAGCGCTGGTCGCTAGCCCACCACGGCGCCAGTCGCCCGGCACACGGCGCAAGACGCTTGCCGACTCTCACGGCGCACGGACGCCTCCGGCAGTAGCGCGTGGACGCTCGCCGTCTTCCTCGACGCGCGGACACCTTCGGCATCCACGGAGGCCAACCCACGGAACGAAGGAATATACGCGGCCACGCCGACCGAACGGAGAGGAGGCAGAAACTCTTCCAAGCAAAATGACAATAAATACACTGACACAAACATACCTGTAATGTAAATATATTCATTGTTTAAATGAAATTCGTGTCATATTCCTTTTCTACCTCATTGCGATTCACAAACCTTGGGCCAACTCCTACTCACGCACCAGTAGCTGACTAAGTTAGAATAAGCAGTAGCAGACTAAGGTAGAATACCGACATATAAAAGTAGAAGCGCCCATAGCCATGAGTGTTATCTAGCCGGGATATGTTGAGACATAGTCACGAGAACTGCATTTCGTACAGAGGTCATCGAAGCCTCGTACGACAGGTAGACATCGGCGGCGAACACAAAACGCTGACGTGTGAAGGTGACGAGTCATTTAGTAGACTGTCGATATTAGCAGAATGAACGAGGAATACGCCGAGTATCGATCAACATGTAAGAAGGCTATAAAAACTGAAGCGATTGCATGCAAGTCCTGTGTTAAGCTCTTCTTCCATCCAGGATGTGTATCTAAGCACAAAATTTATGATAAAAACCGCGAATTGGTGCTGTGTCCTGGCCCATTTGAGAAGTTCGTTAGTAGTGATGGTGATAAAATAGCTGATATAAGTATAGCAGTAGCATCGGCAGGAAGAACAGCGGGATCTGCAAAAATCAATCCCGCTCCCCCTCCTCCTGTGTACCCGACGACAAGCAGCGGGAATAGAGCCTCGAGTGGAGCGGGGGATATTGATAGGAAAATAGATTGGCTTGTAAGAACTGTGAAGGATATAAAAGATGAGATAGCATGTAAAAAGGAGATCAAGATAATGATAAAAGAAATAGTCCGTGAGGAGATGGGAGGCATTAAACAGAAAATAGAAGAATTGAGAAAAATGTTGATGCAAGGGGCATGTGGGACCAACAGGTGGAGCGGCAAGGAAATATAGCGATGTGCTCTCGGTGAGGAAGGAGAAAAATATCTTGATTATAAAGCCAGAGGTACAACAAGAGAGTGAAATAACGAAGCAAATAATTAAAGATAAAATTGATATAACCAAGATGGAAATAGGAATTACGAAATTGAAAGAAAGAGGTAAAGGGATAGTGATCTTAGGATGTGAGACGGAATAAGTGAAGGAAAAGCTTAAGACGACAGTACAAGCGGCAATGGGTGAGGAGGTCAAGGTCACGGAGCCACAGAAGAGGAAACCTAAGATTAAAATAATTAATGTTGGTGGAGAAGAAATAAAAATGGAGGATGATGAATTGATCAAGATACAATCAAGAAGCAGAATAGAATTGGCGAAGAAGTCTGTGTGCACTTAGTGAAGAAAATATTAAGAGAAAAAAATAAGAATACTGAGCAAGGATCCGTAATAATTGAAGTGGATGGAAGCACTCATAAATCACTAATAAACAGAGGAAAATTAAATTTAGGATGGCGAAAGTGTCCTATATTTAATTATATTAGTGTTAGAAGATGTTTTAAATGCTGGGGCTATTATCATATTGCTAAGAATTGCACAAGACAGGAAACATGCTATAAATGTGCAGGAAATCATAAGGCGAATGAATGTACGACGGCAAAGAAGAGGTGTGTGAACTGTACCTATAAGAATCAGACGTACAACTTGAAGATAAATGTTGAACACGAGGCGCTGGATTCGGAATGTCCGACATTTAAGAAAATATTGGAGGAAGAGAAAAAAAGAGCCGGCTGGGAAGATGAAAAATAGCAACAACAGGAAGAATCGGAGTTACTCTGGTATACGAATGCACAAAGCTTTTTGGCGCATAAGGATGAAATTCAACATCAGATTATGAAGAGGGTGAATCCTGCGATTCTAGCGTTATCCGAAACTAGATTGACTGTAGAAATTGAGGATAGTGAGGTCAATGTACCGGGGTATAGTTTAGTTAGATGCTGAAAATA
This sequence comes from Temnothorax rugatulus, assembly GCA_035220575.1. NCBI lineage: Eukaryota > Metazoa > Arthropoda > Insecta > Hymenoptera > Formicidae > Temnothorax > Temnothorax rugatulus. The sequence goes on from JASTWL010001252.1 coordinate 26,125, forward strand.
GAAATACAGGGGGAGTACTGTTATATGTTAGGGACGATATTAAATTTAGGATAGTTGAAAAGAAAAAGATTGTGTCAAACTGTTGGTGCGTGGTGGTGGAACTGAGAGAGAATTTGTATAAAGGTATGATAGCAGTAGTGTATCATTCGCCAAGTGCGTCAGATGGCGATTTTGTGAGATTCTTGGAAGATACGGTAGAAAATTTAATAATAAAGTATGACTGTATAGTGATAGGGGACTTTAATATAGATTTAATGGTAGATTCATTTTACACAAAGAAATTATTAACGGTAATGCAAAGCCTAGGGATGAGGCAGTATGTTGATTGTCCAACGAGAGTTACAAAAGATAGTCGAACGATGATAGATTTAATTTTTTCGAATAAGGAAATAAAGGTACAAGTGAATGAGAAACCTAAAATAACGGACCATGCATGGCTAAAAGTAGAATTTAATATGAATAAAAAGAGGAATAAATATAAAGAATTTAGAGGCAGGGACTATAGTAAAAATGTAAATGAATTTCTTAGACTAATGGAAGAAAGAACTGAGCAAAGTCAAGGGCTAGATATAAGTATAAGGGCGGAGAGATTTGTTAATAGTATACTAAGTGTATTGGATACTGTAGCACCTAAGAAAAAGTTTAAGATTCCGAAAGTATGGGAAGGGAAAAAGTGGTACTCAGATGAAATTAGAATAGCAGCAGATAGAAGGGATGAGGCTCACAGTAGAGCAATAAGCACAGGTAAGGAACAGGACTGGGAACATTTCAAGAATGAAAGAAATGCAGTAGTAAAACTTATCAGGGCAAAAAAGAAGGAATATTACGAGAATATGATAGATAATAATAGGAGGGATCCTACAAAGATGTGGAAAACTTTGAAAGAATTAATTAAGGGTGAGCAAAGGGGTTCAGAGAACATCGATAATGTAGATTTTGAAATATTAGAAGACATGGAAGAATGCAATATAGCGGATAAATTTAATACATATCATGTAAAAAGTATTAGTAACATTGTGCAATCTATTAGTAATAAGGGGACAAAAGGCACAGGAAGGAGATCTATTTACGTAATTGAGAATAAGGGAATTATGGAAAATTTTGAGCCAATTACTGCAAGAGACCTGGAACTAATTATTAGGGAACTACCACGAAAGAACGGAACAGAGGAAGGGATAAATAGTAATATACTGAAAATGGTGCTACCTGTAATAAAAGATGAGTTTGTAGGGGTAATAAATGATTCGCTTAGGACAGGTAAATTTCCAGAAGACTGGAAAACATCTACGATAATACCGATACCAAAGGTAAACAAACCAAAAAAGGCGAGCGAGTATAGACCGATTAATATGTTACCGATATATGAAAAAGTGTTAGAGTTAGTTGTTAAAAAACAGTTGGATAAATTTATAGAAGATAATGAAATATTAACTGAATACCAATCGGGTTTTAGGAAACAGCAGTCGTGTGAGTCAGCAATTCAAAGTTTGATCGAGGAATGGAAATTGATAATTGAGGAGAAAAAAATGGTAGGAGTGTTATTCCTGGATCTCAGGAGAGCGTTTGAGACAATTGATAGAGTAAGATTAGTGGAAAAATTATATCAGTATGGAATAAGAGGAGTGGTATTGGAATGGATAATATCATATTTAAGTAATAGAAAGCAGCAAGTTAGATTCAATGATATATGTTCTAAAATAATTGAGACAATATATGGCGTGCCACAGGGATCCGTATTGGGACCTCTATTGTTTATTTTGTATATAAATGATATAGTTAAAGTCTGTCCGGAGGAAAGTATATTTAGATTATTTGCAGATGACACGACCGCAAGTGTAACAGGAGAAAGTTGTGAAAAATTAGAAATAAAACTAAATATGGTGCTCAGTATAATCGAAGAATGGATGAATGTGAATTTGTTAAAAATGAATGCAGATAAAACCAAATATATGATAGTTAGAAGTATAAGGAAAGAAATAAAAACAAACATAATTGTAAAAAGTTTGGATGGAACTGTAATAGAGCGTGTCGAGATAGCGAAACATCTGGGTGTAATGATTGATAGTAAACTCCGCTGGGAGGATCACTGTGATTATATGTTAAAGAAAATAGGGAAAAAAGTGAGTTTTCTGAATAGAATAGGAAATTTTGCAATGCTTTTCCGTGCTACGTATCCAGCAAAAAATGCAATAGCATTCTCATCGTAACTACTCAACGAATTTATATTTCCTGTACTTTCGATATTGTCGTACTCTTCGAGAATGTCTAGATCTTCAGCAAATAATTCATCCTCAGGATCAATATCGTATTGTACAGAAGTTCGACTTGCAGTCATTGCATTTTCAATTTCCTTAATAATCTTAGTGGGTGGATTAATAAGGCACTCAGTTTCTGGACACTGAACATTGCCTCTATCGCTTGTGTGGATATATCCTGTAGATAGTATGAGTCTCACAGAAAGTAGGACCATTCTTGCAGTAGGATTAGGATTAAATCCACCGCGTTGCCTTAATTTTGAAAAAAAAAATGTTCAACGGAATCTTGATTGCACAATCCTGTCGCAAGTTCAAACGATTCGTTTTCAATTTTTAGCTCATTATATGTTTCCAAAATAGCTTGTATAGTCAAGCTAAATCCTTTTGAACATGGAATTTTATATATTCTTTCTGATGACGTAGACCATCTTGAGCACCATGTGACAAAATCTCTTAACAAATGTTCAATGTCAGGATTTTTACTAGATAATAATCGTTTTCCACCAAATTTCATATTAAAACTGTATGAATTGCAAGCATCAATTACATTATTCATGCGCTCTGTAAAATTAGCCGTCGCTTTCCATGTATTGGTTTGCAATTCTTTTCCAAAACCCGCTAGTTTTATTGCAGCTGCAAATTTATTACTAAATAATTGAAAAGCTCTTTTGACGTTCATTGCTTCAAAAGTATTAGGATGAATATGCGCTTTTGTAATATGCGATAATAAATTTGATCCTCCTGTTGCAGCATTATCAATAGATTATGTCATTTCAAAATCGTCATATGATGCTATTACTTCTCCGTCGCAATACAGATATTTATGTTTTCTTAGCAAGCTTGCTAATCGTTTCACTAATTGCGGGAAATCAAATGATGCGTAATATTTTTTGTCATTATGTATAAAATATGGCCTATCTGAGTCTACGCCAAGTTGATTATAGGCACTCTGATTACATGTGCCTTGATCACATGTTACAATTCGTACATCGGCACCTGTTTTGCTCAGTCTATTCAAGCATTCTTTTAATAAAATTATTATTTCTTCAGCCTTCATGCATTTTCCTGGAAGAAAATATGCCACCCGTTATTACGCGCATTTATGCTGTCCAAGCAAAACACAAAAACACATTTAGCTCTCTCGCATGTTTTTCCTAAAGGTCCTAGGTCTCTAAGTCCTTCTATTTGATCTAAATAAGGTGAATATTCTTCAAGCGATTTTATGTACATTTCATCCCATTTCAGGGCACATTTTCTTTCTTCTACAGGCATCTTTGCCATTTTCTCCTGCAGTTTAGAAAATATAAAATCGCAAAATCCTGGCACTACATTATATTCTTCATGCCATCTTCTAATGGTTCGTTCGCCAGGAAACATGCAACCTGCCTGTCGTAAGCGACGCAATGCAGAAGCTGAATAATAAAATAACTGCTGTGAAAGGCTTTTTTCTTCTTGCGTATATGGCGTTTTTGGCACATGAAGTTGCAAATTGATCATTGCTTTAGCAACAGGATGTAAATTTAATTCTTCTGTCAATTTTTTTATAATTCTTTTTTTGGTCTTTGCACTTTCTGGTTTTTTAGATTTTTTGGGAACACGCAAACGAAATTTTAGACTTTTTATGATATTACGCAAACGATTGATTTCTCGCTTTAACAAATTAATTGTTACTTTAGATTTCGTTTCCTTCTTTGTATTATTAGATATCTCTATCATTTTCTTTGCAATAGGTACCGCATGACATACATTAATATTTTAACTTGCCGGTGGTTCTAGATGAATCCATTCCATTATATTTTCTTCTTCGTCCGAAATATCAAAATTTAACTGCGCTTGATAAGTTTTACAAGGTCGACTAACTACACTGTACAGATTGTGAGCAGAAGAATTTGCTATTTCTATATTATTATTTGTAATTTGTTCTACATTTGTTTCTATCAATGTCTCAGTTGGTGTTAAATTTTGCATGCTTTGTGTTGTACCTGCATTTGTTGTTTCCAAATCTTCTTGCGAGCAGCCGTTAAATTTGACTGGAATGGCATCTCGTTTTAATTTCTTCCTGTCTTCTCCCTTAAAGGAACTTGAACTAAAGTGGTCCGCGTATAGACCAGCACGACGTAATGAAGTGGCAGACCATTTTTCCAATTTAGTATTTCCTGAAATGATATTATAATACGAGATATTAATTTTTAAAGTTTTAATTAGAGTTGTAAAATTTTGTAATTAAAATAAATGTAAATAATAATTACTTCTTGGAATTGTAATGAAATGCGAGTTTAATTACAATTTAAAAAAATGTTTGTAATTAAACTAAACATTAAACACAAATACTTTTTCTAATGTGATTACACTCGACTTCAATTACAATTCCAAAAAATATTTATATTTTAAACAGAAAAGTATATATTTCTTTCGCCAATAAATGATTAGCAATTAAAAGATTTAATTTTAAATCTACTACAATTGACAAGAATTAATTTTAAATCGACTACAAATTGACGTATAATCGGACCAAAACCAATGGTTGATTGTCATGACGATGAGTGCCAGTTGTAGTCGATTTAAAATTAATTCTTAATTTATATTTTAATTCAACTTTATTTACAAATCTGAAAAGTATTTACATTTCAACTCGATTTTAATTTCAATTTCGAAAAGTATTTGTATTTCAACTCGACTTGAAATAATATTATAAACAGTAATTAGTAATTAAATAGAAATTTATTTACAAAAATATTTAATTATTTACGACCCTGATTGTAATACTTTATCATAAGCTTTTCTTGCAAAACTTGATCGATATGTAACATTATTACTTGAAGAAGTCATTTCTGGAGAACGATAATTTATGTACAGAAAAATACACAAGATAAACAATTATTCTTTAAAATAATATTTGAAACAATTGCAATTAATTATGTGCCCATCATAGACGTATATAGAGCATTTCCATTGGAGAGCTTCCGGCAAGATGAGGGGCAGAAGATATGCTTGCGGAGGCGCTTTCCTTTTCTAATCGACACAATTAGAAGAGGAAAGTGTTTCTGGAAGCATATCTTCTGTCCTTCAAATCTTGTCGGAAGCTCTCCAATGACAATATTTACTCTATTTATTGTATATACGTCTATGGTGCCAATGTGTTTACACAGATAAAAAAATGCATAGGAACAAGGCTAATTATTTCCCGTAGTTTTTTTGGCGCTGAATAAAATCTTGTTTATCCAATTGCTATAAATACGTACTGTTTTGTTCGCTCAAATTATTTTTTTTGCAGAAGTTATAAACAATACAATTTTCACGAAAAATAAAAAAATCATCAAATTTACAAATTATTAGATATATCTGGTTATATTTGTCATAGAGAAATCTTCAAAAATGCATTTTAAAACTAAGGAGGCAATTTTTATTTTATAAAAATAGGTTAAGATACAAGAAACTGCAAAATCCAATTGTTACAAGTAATTGAAATGTTTAATTATTTTTTTCACCAAGAAGTAAATTTAAAAAAAATTTTTAATAACGCTATTTTTTAATAACTACTTTATTCTTTATTTTATTTTAAAAGTATACATATTTTTTATCTCGTGCAAAAATAATGAAATCTATTTTTTATACATTTTTTTTAAATGGTGTCCCGTCGTGCTCGCGTCTTTAACTCGACCAATTAAGTACCGCGGCACATCAATTTTTGTCGTAAATTTTTTGCAGGAAGAATATACAATATTAATGACAATTTATAATGTCGAATATGGTCAACATTATACAAATAGAACATTATAATCTCATTTTCATTATAAATATTACACTTTAAAAATTGTGGTAGTATTCCTGGTAAAGTAAATCGTTATTATATAATTTAACCGTTAATTTTTCTTTTTGTTTGGAATTTCTGGCATTTTCTGAGTAATCGATGTTATACTCTAATCCTTCTTAACGGGAAATTGCTATAGACTCAGACTTTTGGCACTCTATACGACAAAAGCCTCTCGGTCTTTAAACTTGTAAGTGACCTCAGCTGTTTGTAAGATTGTATTTATTTCAGTATACTTTTGCACTTGAAGCAAGTAACACATTTGTCACGCTATTACCTTTTCATATTCTGTATGAAGTTCAACAAAACTGCAATTTTAGTAATGTAAGTTATATAGTAGGAACTGTGTGTAATGTAAATGTTGTACGTTGCTAAAATTGCAATTTTATTGAACTCCATACAGAATATAAAAAAGATAATAGTGTGACAAATGTGTTACTTTGCTTCAAGTGCAAAAGTATACTGAAATAAACACAATCTTACAAACAGATGAGGTCACTTACAAGTTTAAAGAGAGGCTTTTGTCGTATAGAGCGCCAAAAGTCTGAGTCTATAGCAATTTTCCGATAAGAAAGATTAGAGTATAACACCGATTACTCAGAAAATCCCAGAAATTCCAAACGGAAAGAAAATTTAACGATTAAATTATATAATACAATAACGATTTACTTTACCAGAAGAACTGCACAATTTTTTAAGTGTAATATTTATAATAAAAATGTGATTATAATGTATTTGTATAATGTTGATCATATTCAACATTATAAATTATATCATTCATATCGTATATTCTTCCCACCAATTTCCGAAAAAATTGATGTGCCGCGGGTCTTGGTCGATCCAAAGACGTGAGCACAGCACGGCGCGGCGTAGCGTATCAGTCATTACAAATATATAAAAAATACAATGTATTGTTTCTGTATAATATAAAAAATATGTATACTTTTAACATAAAATATAGAATAAAATAACATTACTTACCAAAAATTTTCAAGTGTACTTTTTGGTGAAAAAAATTAATAAACATTTCCATTGCTTATAATGATTGAATTTTACAATTTCTTGTAACTTGAATTATTTTTCTGAAAAATATTGTCTCAGCTTTTAAATACATTTCTGAAGATTTGTATACGACTGTAACGATGCACCCCGGGACAAGCATCGTTCCCGGCTACCACTCGCCGGAGACCGACCGACCAACCATCCGTCGGGCGAGAACAGGGCACGGTGCGCCCACATTTTTTTAAATACTCCACCGGCCCCGGTGCGCGGCACCGGGGCCTTCTCGTCGCGCGGCGACGACAGCCGTCGAAGGGAGCCGAGCCACGCCGAAGGCGAAAGCGCGTCCGCGTACCCCCACCTGACGCGCCTGGAGACCGACCTCCCTCCCATCAGACCCGTCGCGCCGGGGTATATAAGCCGGCGTTCCGGCAAGAGACTTCACTTCGTCTTCATCTCAGCCTTCAGCTGTTCTCTCGACGAAGCCTATCCAAATTCCTAGGGTGACACACAAAGGAGGTTCGGAGCTCCGCGTCTCTACCGAGTGCTCTCGGGTGTCCCCGACTCCCATCATCCACCTGACAGCACGGCCACACGGGGTCGAGTCCGCTCGGTCTCGCAACGAGGGAACTCGTTGCTAGCACGCTCCAGGATTCCCGATCCCGTCCTGCGAGACCACGTAGCATAGCCGCACATATCGCGATCCGTAAGCCCGCGCCGAGTGCACATGCACTATCCGTTTGTACATATCGCGCCGCGTTCTGTATATAGCGCGTCCCGTGCTCACACCGCGCTACATTTGTAATATCGCGATCCGTAAAGCCCGCGCCGAGTGCATATGCACTATCCGTTTGTATATATCGCGCCTCGTTCGGTATATAGCGCGTCCCGTGTTCACCGTGCTACATTTGTAATATCGCGATCCGTAAGCCTGCGCCGAGTGCACATGCACTGTCCTTCTGTATATACCGCGTCTCGATCTACGTTTGTAATATCGCGATCCGAAAGCCCGCTCCAAGTGCACATGCACTGTCCGTTTGTATATATGTTCTGATACCGCGTTACGTATGTAACTTCGCGTTCCGTAAGCCCGCACCAAGTGCATGAGCACTATCCGACCGTACCTTACCCCGCGTTCCGCATAACGCCCCGCGTTCTGTAATAATACCGCGCCCGTTGCGTAACACGGCTTCGAGTATACTCCACGATCTTTTCTTGTATATACTAAAGTGAATAAATCTTGTCGTGTGCTTGTATCCTGGTTGTTGTCTCTGGGCCTTCTTCGAACTCCTGATCCGGCGAGCTAGTCCGCGTTCGACTCAAAAGACAGGCCATTACACGACAAATATAACCAGAGATATCTATTAATTTGTACAAATTTGCTGACTTCTTTATTTTTCATGAAAATTATTTTTCTTATAATTTCTGCAAAAAAAATAATTCGAGCGAACATAAAAGTACGTATCTCGATTATTTGATATATATTTCATGTAAAAAAAGTTTCGATCAATCGAAAAAATACGACATCATTTCTAATCCAATTTGTCGCGGAAATGTCCAATAAACTTTATGATTGTGTTATTCAAACTGAAGAATTTTTCAGTTCGCTGAATATTAATTTTCTACCAACATTTTTCAGCGGATTATATTTCAAATAACATAAAGAACTCACCACTGTTGCGTATCCATAATTGGCATCTTGTATCGGTACTTGCAGGAAATCTGAACAAATGTGTTCCCGTTGAATATCTCCCATTACGACAATTTGTATACATGCATTTGTCATAAACAGTTTCCACACATTGATCACTCATTGTTATTCGTATTCGTATTAAGAAATTTTGTGACAAAAAAAATATTGGTTAAAGTATTAATGTGTATTAATATTTTATAAAGAAAAAAAAACTAAAACTGCACAATTCGAGGAATATTAATATTTCAAAATAAAAAGAAACTAAAACCAATAACTGCAACCGAAAACCAACCTGTTGCACAATTCAAGAAGTATATTAATATTTCAAAATTAAAAGAAAAAACTAAAACTAATAACTGCAACCGAAAATCGATTTCTTGCACAATTCAGGAAGTATTAATACTTCAAAATAAAAAAAACTAATAACTGCAACCGAAAATCGATTTCTTGCACAATTCAGGAAGTATTAATACTTCAAAATAAAAAAAAACTAATAACTGTAACCGAAAATCGATTTCTTGCACAATTTAAGAAATATTAATATTTCAAAATGAAAAATAACTAAAACTAATAACTGCAACCGAAAACCGATTCGTGTTGCATAAATCAGGAAAATTAATAACACTAAATAAAAGGAAAAGTAAAATGAATAGTTGCAACCAAAAACCGTTAATCTGGTGCACAATATAAGAAGTACGCTATGAATCACTGTGCAACGAACTACACTATCGAACTGTCAGTTGCTTACTGCGCTGGGCAACAGTCTATGCGCGCTTCGTTGTTAACATTCTCGCGCATCGCGCCGTTCATCTGTTTTTTGTATTATTGTCTATCGCTTAAGGGTCGGCAGGAGACCCAGGCAAACTCCGAATTGATATTGGAGACCTCGCGTGGCGACAACGCGAAACTCCGGTTTCAGTGTTACCAACGTTGAAAAACTAATTTCAGGTTCCATGTAGTGGTGTATGTCCGTACACGTACACACACCACTGAATTGCTTACGCGGACGCACGGTAGAGAGACATATGAGTAGTAAGTGGCTAGGTATGGGGCGTCAAAACAAACCCCCACCACCGACCCCGCCGGCGCCAGGGGCGTAGCCAGACGGTCTGCCCACGTGACCTCGGAGCGCTCTGATTGGCTGCCGTGAGAGGGGTGGGGGTAACAAGATAATTAAATGGAGCGTTTTGATTGGATACCCCATACCTAGCCAGCGTTTTGATTGGATACCCCATACCTAGCCAGCGTTTTGATTGGATACCCCATACCTAGCCAGCGTTTTGATTGGCTCCCCCCGCCTAGGGTGTCTAGTGTCTAGTGACTTTTTCGAGAATGCACGTGGCGTGGACGACAACGAAACAAAAATGTCGGATTCAAATTAGTAACTAAATGGCGCGTTTTGATTGGATACTCCATACCTACCCAGCGTCTGATTGGCTCTTTCGCCTAAAGCTCAATAGCGTCTTTTTGGGTCTGCGCGTGGTGGACGACGCTAAGCTAAAATAAGGATATGATGCTAAGATGCCGAAAACGGAAAGAGGAATTTTTGTTTTCAGAGAATAGTTTTCATGATTTATGACCGTGTTCTTTTAGGACTTGGGTCTGGACAAAGAGTTTTCGAAACAATGAAATACGTGAAACTTATTTTCTGGAGAAAGGAGAGGGTAAAACAGGAACGGACAGGTTCGCTTTGTAACGTGACAAAATTATTTCGTTTTAAATAAAAGTTTTTATTATTGAGCGCATTCGAAAAATATTTACGAGGTAGACTTCAACTAATTCCGAAAAAATAAGAGAAAAGGAATTTGTTGCGGAGAACGTGAGGATTGAAGAAAAATAGAAGAAAGTAGAAGTTACAAGAAATGTTTATTGCTACAAATTCTTCTTCATAGGAAAAATACAAATTGTTCAAACAATAATGTTATAAAATTTACAATCCGCGATTCGACAAAATTATACGACGGATTTCGGTGAAGCGCAGCAAAATAAGTTCTAAAAATACTATATTAAAATACATATCGAGGAAAGTTAAATCGGTTATTTGCGTACGTACATTACGCTCGATGTCGTTGTAATTTCCTCTGAGAGTTAAGGGGGGACTCTACTGTAGCCGGTTGAAAAATAATGATTTTTTGGAATTTTTTTTAAAGAAAACTATAAGTGATATTGGATTAATTTTTTTGTGATATAAAGAGGCATTCTTAAAGAAGAAAAAGATATTTTGGTTTTTCAATGTTATTAATTTTTATCGTGTTGGCGCGTTTTTCTCAAAACTACTTTTTCCAACTTTGCGTACAGGATAACTCAAAAAGTAATCAATCAAATAACTTTCGCCATGCACGATTCGATTCCTTACAATTTTCTCCAGGGATTGAACCTACCGCTACATTTTATTGTTTATTTATAACATTTTTATCAACAATAGAAGATTGATTTTTTGATCAAAAAAAATGTTACTTTTCTTACGATTGCTGTAACTTCCTCAATTTTTCATATTTTTATTTGCAAATAGGTTCAATCCCCGCGTAATTGATTAAGCTTTAAAGAAAATTTTTGTTTTTTGCTTTCAAATAACTCAGCTCGTTGCTACATTGTACGCAGATAACCGTTGCGCTACCGACATTGTGCCACAAAATTGTACGCCAACACAATAAAAATTAATGAAATTGAAAAAAATATATTTTTTTTTCTTCTTTAAGAATGCCTCTTTATATCGCAAAAAAAATTAATCCAATATCACTTTTAGTTTTCTTAAACAAAATTCCCAAAAAATCATTATTTTTCGCCCGGCTACAGTAGAGTCCCCCCTTAATTTCACAATATCTTCATCTATATAATTGTTAGGAAGATTTAACTCTATTTCTTTAATAAGATAACGCGCGCAATTGTTAACATTTTCAGCCACTGATTTTAATTGTGATAAATGTGCATCGATACATTTCGCAATATTTTTCAGTCCGATAAATGTAGGCTTCTGCATCACAATTGCCACTGCGAAAGTTTTTCGTTTCTTCGTCGGTGGACAATTTTCCTCGTCTGTTCGTTGATCCATCCCGGTGGAAGTACTCTCCTCGTTTTCCTTGTACGCCAGCAATATGGATCTTGCTCCGTAGGCCGATGTAAAATTGACGGAGATATTGTTAATGGAGATAGAATTCGGCTTCAATTTGGTTTCTCCATTTAAATATTCGCTCACGAGTCCCATGTTCTCTTGAAACTGCTGCCACGATTTCTCGTCGAAATAAACTCCGTCCGCACAGTTGCCGGTTAATTTGACCAGCGGCACGAAAACCCCCTCGGATGTTGCTTGCAAACCCACTTGAATTCTCTTCGTATGGGAGCTGTTGAGTCCATATGTTGTCGATAGCAGCATATGTAATTGCTCGTTTCTTCCCTCGAAGTCGCGTCCCTTATCGGAAATCCCTTTATCAGGAATAACGCGTGTGAACATCCGTTTCTCAGAATTATTAGCGTCTTCTCTGTGACTAGCCATTGTTCTTATTTCTTCGTAATATCGACAGACACACACACACACTAATTGAAAAGTCAGATGTGAGAGTTATTCTTTTTCACTGGTGTACGACTTGTCGCTTCGAACGATGGGACTCGAATGATTTTGACTTCGTAACGTTAGTCAAAACGTTAACTTCGCTTGCGTCGTTTTAGAAAAATTAGTCTGCGCGCGCAGAAAAAAATTAGAAAACTCTAGATTTTTCTAGACTTTTCTAGATTTTGTTAGTTTAAACTATAAATTCTGATGTATAGGGAGCTAAGAAAATTTGTTAATAAAAAGATCGGCTAAAAATTTTATACAAAAAGTGTAATAGTTAAAAAATTTTTAAATAAAAATATTTCTAAGAAATAAAGGAACAACAAAAATCTATCCAAGCTCTTCTTCTGCCGGAAGCAATAAATCAATAAATTTTCCGAGTTGTAGTAGTAATAAATCTTTCTATGTTGGTAATGTAACATTAGTAGAAAAATTCAATAGAGGAACTTTTGTAAGTTTTTAGAAAAAAATGTTTTGTGTAAAATTTAACCGATCTCTTTTGTGTTGGAAACAATAAAACAATAAATTTTCCGGTTGTAGTAATAAATCCTTCTAGTTAATGGGACATATAACATTAGTAGAAAAATTCAATGGAGAATTCTTTGTAAGTTTTTAGATAAAAATGTGTTTTTGTGTAAACCGATTGTGTGTTTAACCGAACTCTTTTCGTGTTGGGAACAATAAATCAATAAATTTTCTGGGTTGTAGTAATAAATCCTACTAAATGTATGTTGGAACAAAGCATTACTATAGAAATTTCTAATAAAGAATTCTTTGTAAGCCCTTAGATAAAAGAATTTGTTTTCGAGAATGGAAGAGTAAAGGCATAGATAAGCTTTCACTGAAAATTTTCACGCTTTCATCGGTAAGGGAGAGTGGGTAGAGAGTGGGGAAAGCCTCAAATTTGTTAACCAATATCCTAGTTAGACAATTTTTGACACACCTTTATTCTAGATGGTTTTGGAAATATTTCCAACTATAAATAACCTGTAATACTATAGCAGAGAGTTAGTCCTTACTTGTCCGATCGTACTGAAGTCGTCTAGTATGCTCTTAGTTGGTTAGTCAAGTAAAGTGCTTCAAAAGCTCTCCGCGCAATTTTCATCGATTTTTTCAAAGTGAGTTGCAATTTAAGCAAACACTTTAATAGGCAAAAGTTTGTAGAAGTGTTTAATGAGCGGGAGTTCGTAGAAGCAGTGACAAACGACGAAGAGGCGAATTACAATCTTTTCGCACGTTTCACGCGTGGGTGCTCCAGTACCCTGTTATGTGTTATGCATGAACTGGGTTACTGTAGAGGAAACAAAAAGTTGGTGGAGCTTATTTTACACTTAGTGGAAATGCGTGGAGCTTGTGGTCACGATGAAGAAGACGCAGGAAGAGGCCATATAGCGAGGTTCCTGTGCCGTAACGGAGTAACAGGTAAGTGTTAGAAATAAAAATTGCACCTTAAAATTTTAATACAGTGGAATTTATCATTAAAATTTAAATTAATTTAATAGAGGGGAACCGCGCATTGCCGCTGTCCAACCTGTTCGACGAGGACAGAGACGCCGAGCGGAAGAAAACATTGATGAAGCAGTACCAGCACGTAAGTTAGAAATAATAAAATTAATTAATCATTAAAAATAACGAATATTATAAATATTAAATTTTATAGGAAGAGCTAGAATCGAGGCACCGCCCGCAGACATCCCCGTCATTAATTTATCTTCTGGTAAGAGACTATTTTTAATAATAACACATTTTAAAAGCTAACACTTGCAATATTTGTATAATAAAACAAATATAATTTATACTGTTTTAGATGATGAAGAAGAGGAGGAGGAGGTGGAAGAAGAAGAAGAAGCAGAAAAAGAAGGCTCGGTGAGAATTGTGAGCTCACCCGATTCGGCAGTATTTACGCCACGTAAGTTTTAAAAATAAGTTAAAATAACAATTTAGCAACAAATAAGAGAAATAACGAAATGTTACATTATTCCAGGAAGGGAAGAAGAAGAATTAGACGATGTTTTCACCCCTGGTATCGACGAGGCGATCGACCGAATTATGATGGAAGACGAGGAGGAGGAGGAGGAGGAGGAGGAAGAGGAAGAGGAAGAAGAAGAGGAAGAGGAAGAAGAAGAGGAAGAGGAAGAGGAAGAGGAAGAGGAAGAGGAAGAGGAAGAACATGAACAAGAACAAGAACAAGAAGTTCGAAACGCAGAAGAGACGCAGGAGGTGATGGACGAGGTGGTGGAGGAGGAGGAGGAGGAGGAGGAGGAGGAGGAGGAGGAGGAGAGTGATGCTAATATCGATAATATTGACGATGATATTATTAGTGAAACCGATGACGATGACAACGACGACGACGACGACGACGAGAGATACGCACCCAACAATTATGAAGGTAATAATATTTATCTATTATATTTTTAATTCCGTAGTTCTAATCACAAGTATTTATTTTTGATTAGATGTTTCTTACTCACCGGTCCGACCCTTGTCTCCGGAAAATTAATAAGAGACAAATATTTAAAAAAAAGAACGTCGACCTACGCTAGTGATAAAAGCAACTAAAGGTGAGTTACCTTAGTATGCTCTATCGTGGTCGTGAAAAAAAATTTAACACTTTAAACGTAATATAAATCAATATTATGCAAGACTAAGTTTTTTTAATTTTTTCAGTACAGTCGGGTGGAGGTGGTGCGGACCGTCCTACCGTTGCTGTTGCTCCGAACACTGACGAAGATGATTCGCAAACGCAGAGTGCTAGCGAGGAGGAGGAGGAGGAAGAGGGGGAGAATACTGCTGCTTCCGATGCTGACGGATCTCAATCGCAGAGAGACGGAGAGGAAAATATTTCCATGGAGAGGGAGCAAGAGGAACATCAGGAGCAGGCACGTCAGCAGGATCACCATAAGCAGCAGCAGCAGCAGCAGCAGCATCACCAGGTCGGACATTTTAATTATATAGATTTAGTGGCAGAAAACGCGCGTCAATTTAGAAATTTCCGGATACTCGGTAGGGAGGCCAGTTTTCGAGTACGTCCGATACCCGAAGGCGAGGATACCGTGCGTTGGCTAGAAAACGCGTTCCGCGAGATTCACGCGTATGCGTTACGCTCGACTGGGCCGGGAGATTACGTCGGTCTATCGTTCGAGTCGGCGGAACTAACGCACGGTCCAGCGGGGCTATCGTTTCGTCCGGCACGAGACTCAACTCCCGAGAATATATGGGATCTCGTGAGCTCGATCGCGCAAAGTAACGGGGGAATAGATATCGCGCAAAATTTCGACGTGCGCGTTTTCAACGTTGTGATGCCAGTGGGACGTGGGGGTGCGATAAACAGGTTAACCGCCATCGCTAAGCGGTCAATTTTAGATCTCGGTAACAATGATAACTTGTGCCTCCCTCGTTCCCTCGTACTGGCACGAATTTATCGCGAGCGCGGAAATCTACGCACGGGAGTGGAACTTGCACGACAGATGGAATAACGTAAGATGCCGGACTTCCGCGCTTCAGCGTGAATTAGCGTTGGAGCTGGTGAGGAACGCCGGTGTTACGATACCCGAAGACGGGTGCGGAATTCCGGAGATTGCGCGTTTTCAACATTTTCTCGCAAATGAAAATATAGCTATAATTGTATATAATTCCATCAATTTCGGTAGCGGCAAAAATCCTTTGTACGACGGTAGCGAATTACTCGCTTCGTTAGAACGCGAACCTACGTTCCGTTTAAATATAATGTTAGCACAGGAGTTTTGTTCGACCAAACTGGCAATTTTATTATTTCAAACGCTACGTTTCGACCGCAACATTCGGTCCTCCTCAAGCGTATACAACTCACAAATATTAGTTAGTTGGACATAGTTTCCAAAAAACGTCGAATCTAAAAACTAAACATCATAATTTATAGAACGCGACAAACAGAATAAGTCAAGAACATTATATAGAAACTTACATATTGGAGTGTTATTACAAGAAATGAAAACGATGTAACTACATTTTCATTATCCGTATAATCAGAGAGACAAGTCCCTGTCGTGCGATCGCGATGGTGAAATTGCGACTGACAAGAAAGGACGGAGCAAATGTAATGCTATATATATAGGGCAGACAAAAAGGCATCTCTGCACACGTCTGAAAGAACACCGGAACGATATTAGAAAACCAGCCGGCAAACACTCTGTAGTTAGTGAACATCGAATATCCCGCGGACATGATTTCGATTGGGAGAATCCAGAGATAGTACATAAAGAGAAACTGATTAGAAAGAGGGAGTTAGCTGAGATGGTTTTTATTAAAAAATCGGACGACACCATTAATATGCAAAAAGACACGGAGAGTCTCAATGCTCTCTATGAACATATTATAAAGGAAATGTGATATCCCCTTCTCGTCTACTTCCCTCTCTTTACTTCAGTTAAATTTCGAAGCCACTGTTTATTGCTCCGTCCTTTCTTGTCAGTCGCAATTTCACCATCGCGATCGCACAGGGACTTGTCTCTCTGATTATACGGATAATGAAAATGTAGTTACATCGTTTTCATTTCTTGTAATAACACTCCAATATGTAAGTTTCTATATAATGTTCTTGACTTATTCTGTTTG
This sequence comes from Temnothorax rugatulus, assembly GCA_035220575.1. Classification (NCBI taxonomy): domain Eukaryota; kingdom Metazoa; phylum Arthropoda; class Insecta; order Hymenoptera; family Formicidae; genus Temnothorax; species Temnothorax rugatulus. The sequence goes on from JASTWL010001252.1 coordinate 43,026, forward strand.
TCGCGTTCTATAAATTATGATGTTTAGTTTTTAGATTCGACGTTTTTTGGAAACTATGTCCAACTAACTAATATTTGTGAGTTGTATACGCTTGAGAAGGACCGCATGTTGCGGTCGAAACGTAGCGTTTGAAATAATAAAATTGCCAGTTTGGTCGAACAAAACTCCTGTGCTAATTTTTAATTTTTTACTGGCGACTCAAGTTCTCGGTTTTGTTTTTAAATATAATGTATTACGAGCGTTCGCACCATTACAACCCGATTTTAAATTTGAACGCCGCCGCCGGTACTCAACAAGATTTTTGCGTGTCGTGCCACACTGCGTATCGTAGGAACATCGCTGTTCCAAAAAATGTTCGCGTTGCTACGCCACACCCTCGTGCGAGAATCCCGAAGTAGAAATTGTTAGGTGCGCGGCGTGTAATCGTGCGTTTTTCGGAAATTCGTGTTTCGAACGTCATCTCGCGCAAAAGTCTTACGACGGTAAATCGCTCGCGAGCGTCTGCAGTTCCGTGAAGATTTGCGATAATTGCGGACGATTCGTCAAGAGAGGTTCGCGACACGAATGCGGCGTTTCGTATTGCAAGACGTGTTGTTCGTTGCAGTCCGCTAATCATTTATGTTTTATGCGACCTCTTCACCGTAATGTCGACGTAAACGAAGACCCGGGCGAGGGTACGAGTACTACGCTGGCACGGGAAGAGCGGGTAGCGCCTGGTAACGAAAATGTCGGCACGGAAGCAACGAACAAACGTAGCAAAAAAGAACGCATCGCATTCGTGTTTTATGATTTCGAAACGCGTCAAGACGAGACGCTCGAAGGTACGGACAACGTCAAAGTTCACGTACCGACTCTCTGCGTTGCGCAACAGATTTGCGAAGCGTGTGCCGCGATAGACGACATGTCGGTGCGATGCCGTTGGTGCGGAGTGCGCGAATTTGTATTTCGTCGTGATCCGGTAAAAGAGTTCGTCGACTTTGCAACGCGAACAACGAAATGTTTCAAAAAAATTATTTGCATCGCGCATAATGCGAAAGCGTTCGACGCGCAATTTATTCTAAAGTATTTAGTCGAAAATACGGAAAAGACTGAAGAGCCACAAGTAATTTTAAATGGGACGAAAATTGTCGTGATGACGGTCGGACATACAAAATTTATCGATAGTTTAAATTATATGCCGATGAAATTATCCGAATTACCTAAAGCTTTCGGGTTACAGGATACAACGGATAAAGGCATTTTTCCACATTTGTTTAACACCCGCGAAAATCAAAATTATATCGGTCCGATACCCGACACACGATATTTTTCTCCCGAGCATATAAAACCGGAAGAACGCGAACGGTTTCTTTTGTGGCACGCGGAGATGACGCGTAACAAATTTATTTTTAACTTCCAAAGTGAAATTATTAAATATTGCCGTAACGACGTGGATATTCTTCGACGCGCGTGCATGGCTTACAGAAAATTTTTTTTGGAATGCGGGAGCGTGTGTCCGTTCGTGGAATGCACGACTATCGCCTCTACGTGCATGAGAGTTTTTCGCAAAAACTTTCTGCGCAAGGAAGAGATAGGAGTCATTCCTGCGAGCGGATATAGATTCGCCGATAAGATATAGACTCGCGCAAAGCTCTACAGTGGTTAGTGTGGATGGAGTGCGAGCTCGGTCATCCCATAATTCACGCAGGGCGAGGGCGCGAGCATAAAATCGACGGCACGCGCGTTGACGGATATTACGAGACACCGACTAATGACGACGACAACGACGACGAGACGCAACGTTACGTACTACAATTTCACGGTTGCTTTTGGCACGGATGTCCATCATGTTTTCAGGTAAATCGCGATAAAACGCCTTCGACCGCAAATCGCGAGGACACGATCGACGCGCGCTACGAACGAACACAAGCGATGACATGTCGTCTCCGAAGGAGGGGGTACCACGTGACGGAGATGTGGGAGTGCGCTTTCGACCTACGAGTTGCGCGAAAATCAGGTGATGAAAGATTTTCTGGAAAATCATCCGTTACTAAAACACGCGCCTCTCGATCCTCGCGACGCGTTTTACGGAGGACGCACGGGGAACATCGCCACCCGTCGTGAAATTCAGGGTACGGAGAAAATACGCTACGTGGACGTATGCTCTCTGTATCCGTACGTACTGAAAACCGGTGCTTTTCCGATCGGTCACCCCGATATTTTTATCGGTGAAGAATGCCAAGCGATAATCGGAACTGCACCGAATTATAATTTTGATTCGCTCGAAGGTCTCATCCGATGTCGAGTACTTCCACCGCGCGATCTTTTTCACCCGGTACTCCCATATCGCGTACGCGGAAAATTATTGTTCGCGTTATGCCGTAGTTGCTGCGAAACGTTCTCGCAGGCCGCGTGCACTCACAATAACCCCGCCGATCGTGAATTCGAGGGTACTTGGGTATCCGTCGAATTGCGCAAAGCCGTCGAGAAGGGATATCGCGTGACAAATGTGAGCGAAATATGGCAATATAAAGTTGCGCGATATGACCCCGGTACTCGGCAGGGCGGATTGTTCGCCGAATACATAAATACGTTTTTAAAGTTAAAACAGGAAGCTAGTGGGTGGCCGAGCGATTGCCATGATGACGAGGCGAAAGAACGATACCTGCGGGAATACGCGGAAACCGAGGGTGTTGTTCTCGATAAGGACAATATCGTCCGGAATCCTGGCCTGCGCTCGGTCGCGAAACTCTGTTTAAATTCTTTCTGGGGAAAATTCGGCCAACGAACCAATTTGCCTCAGACCGAGGTCGTGAAATCTTGTCAGCGTTTTATGACTTTGCTCACGAGTCCCGAGCACGAGATAATCGACATATTACCCGTCAACGACGAGGTGATATATGCTTCGTGGCGGCTACGAGAAGAGGCCGTCGTGGCTTCCCCGTTGACAAATGTCGTGATCGCGGCGTACACGACGGCACAAGCACGACTAAAACTTTACGAGTATTTGGAAGCATTAGGTAGGCGCGTTTTATATTACGATACCGACTCGTGTATATATTTAAGTACAGGCGATCCGAACGAGTACGAACCGCGTACCGGAAACTTCCTCGGCGACATGACGGACGAACTCGAGAGCTACGGCCGCGGCAGCTATATCGAGAAGTTCGTGTCCGGCGGGCCAAAATTCTACGCTTATGTCGTTCGTACGCCGGACGGTCGTACTGTAGAGTCGTGTAAAGTGAAAGGTATTACTTTAAATTATAGGAATTCTTTAGTTATAAATTTCAATAGTATTAAAAACTTACTAATACAAAGAGAGAGAGAGAGAGAGAGAGAGAGAGAGAGAGCGTAGAGGCGAGGAAGAGGGAGGAGGAGGAGGAGAGGGAACGTCGTCGTCGTCGGCGGGGACGTCAATAAATCTGCGTTTTAGCGCAATTCGACGCACCGCGTTTCACGAAATTATAACTCGCGAAGAAACGAAAACGTGCGCACCGGTATTGGTAAAACGTAGATTTATCAATAGTCGTTATTCACTCCGTACGGTTACGTGGAGTGA